>JANTPZ010145434.1:0-24416 GCA_025593235.1 Vachellia pachyceras | reverse complement strand
TCTTTTATTTTTATCATTTTATGTTTGGCTAAAGTCTACTTTTAGTCCTTTATGTTTGCATCAGGTTTCACTTTAGTCCTTTAAGTTTAAAAATTGCACTTTTAGTCCCTCATACTTAACGCCGTTAGTTCTCTTAATGGAAATTGCAGACTCATCAAACTTAGCGCTGTTATTTTAAATCTTTTTTTAATTTTACACAATTTAAAATATCAAATTTATTATATTATTACATTAAAATTAAAATGCGAGTATGCTTTGTCAACGTTTTATTGCACAGTCATCAATTAAATTTGATGAGTCAGCAATTTCCGTTAAGAGAAACTAACTGTGTTAAGTTTGAGGGACTGAAAATGCATTTTTTAAACTTAAATGACTAAAATGAAACCTAACGCAAACATAAAGGACTAAAAGTATACTTTAGCCTTTATGTTTTATTTATAATTTACTTTAATTTTTCTTTTCGTTTCTTTTATTTTGTTTCATTTTTTGTTATAAATTTTTTAATTATTTTTATTTGTTTAATTTTTTATTTACAATTTATTTCATTTTAGTTTTATGTTTTTATTTCGTTTTATCTATTTTTTATTTTTAATTTTTTATTATTTTTTGTTATAATTCATTTTAATTTATAGTTATTTATTTTTTATTATATGAATTAGTTTCTATTTTGTGATTTTTTATCACTCCTTAAATTCACTAAATGTTTATCATTTTCATTACATGATATTACATCATATTTGGATTTAATGTGTAGGATATTTTGGAAATTAAATGCTGGAAAAGTCTACAGGGATGTATGCTGTGTTTTGGATTATTGGAGCAACCAGGAATGAGGAACCAAATTGAACAGTGAAGCCAAAGTAGATAAACCAGAGCAGTCCTTCTGGCACCAACTTCACACACAAACACTTTGCTTTTCAAGATGCACTTCGGGAGACAATGGCTAACCTCTAGAGGATTTTTTTTTTTTTTTTTTGCTTTTGCTCCAGTTTTTTTTATCAGAACACACACATACACACACTCCACTTTGACCATAAACTCTCCTTTCTTCCATTCTGTTATTTTCCTTCCTTCGGACTGTTTTGCACTTCCAGATTTTGCCTTCCCCTCCACCTCTCTCTTTCATCATCATCTTCCGCCACTACCTCCGTCACTTGCCTGCAGTCCTCTCGCTCTCTCCATCTGTCCACACATCATCATTGGACTCAGCTCTGGTATCGCTTGGAGTTGTCTTTACCATCACTATTGCTGCAAACTTCACCATATCCCATTGATTTCTTTGCTTCGCTGGAAATTATGACCGAGCCAGATCCTTGTTTTGTCACAGAGTTCATTGTTCTTCACCGAGTCATTCTTTTTGAATTTCATTTCTAAATTGAAGATGTATTGATTAGACTTAAGTTTGATTCAAAGCTGTTACCTCTATGCTAGTTCAACTGCCTTGATTGTATTACACACTCAGATGATAAACTTCTTGTTACATAGTAGCTATTATTCTGGTCATTAGCTTGGTTGAGGTTTTGATTGATTAATAGTGAATAATTCATTAGTAATCTCAATTGATATTATTTTTTGAAGTGGGTAAATCATGTTTATTTGATTTCTATGTGGAATTAGTATGAGAAAATTACTGTTGAATATATAAGTGAACTCATATAATTGGGAAGGCAATGAAGGCATACTCAAACTCTTAGGGAGCATTTTTGTTATTGATTCATTTCCTTACTTTTATCATTTTACCATATTCCAAATTGATAAGAAAATAAAAATAAATAATAGTTTAGCTAATGGATTTGATTCAGATTAGGATGACAGAACCATTTTCCTCCTAAACTTTGTGAGTTAATTTGCTAATTACATACCTAAAGACATTTAAGATCCTTAGAGATCAACCTTGAGTTTGTGTCATTATTTGCATAATTTTGAGTATTAAATTTGACATTTGAATGACAAGATATCAATGATATTAGAATTATTAGTTAACTCATTCCCTTAGGCAGCGATTCCTACTTCTTTTTATGATGTAAAGAAGATTATCAACAAAATGGGTTTGATTTGCAGTCTTTGAGTGTAACTGGATTAAAGAGTCATGACTCACATGTCCTTATGCAACAATTACTACAATTGTCACTCAAAAATACAATGCCTCTAGATGTGTTGGTGGAGCTCTATTCATTCTTCAAAAAGTTGTATGCAAAGGCTCTTATTATTGACGAGTTGGATCAAATGCAAAAGCAGATCATTCTCACACTATGACATTTGGAGATGATTTTTCCTCCTTCGTTTTTCACTACCATGATGCACTCATTTTTGGAAATTGTGCTTTAGAGGCCAATCATTGTAACTCACACATTATTTATTTTAAAGTATTTTCTCCATTTAATTATCATAACTTTTGAATGTTTATTATGATAATTGCATCCATGGGCAAATTATGAATATTTTCCTAAATGTCCCTGGTCGACTATCTGTATGGAAACAAAGATAAAGTAAGACCAGTATGACTTTGATAAGGTATGGAGATACGAGTTAAAGTCATAGGCACTTGTAAGAGTACAAGGTGCTGGATCGACCCGCTATGAGAAAGCTGCATGGATTAAGTCATTAGCTTATCTCATATGTAATCACCTCACAATGCCCTTTGACCTGAGATCATCATGGATTCCTGCATGAAAGTCACCAAGTTTTGACCTAGTCAAAAGTCACATTTGACCGGCTGATGATAAAGGATATAATCGGGCTTAAGGGTTTTCATGTAGAGGAATGTGAGTGATCAAGAAGGGATCTGTCCCTTACATTATTTGAGAGATATTACTGGGTCTCTCGATGAGTGAGTCTAAGAAATGTATAGCCATACTGTAACGAAAAGGAGTTTTCATTTCCTTGATTAAACTACTCAGAGATCGAGAAATTAATGGTCAGGAATAAGAGGATGACGTCATCCATGCTTAATCCTTGATCGAGATATCGAGTGACAAAAGAGACGTGATGTGGTTGCATAAAAGGTTGTGTCGTGTTAACGATCCCCGTATGGTTTAGGTAGTCTTAATGCCTTGCTAAAAACTGCTTGCGACTTATGGGCTCCTGTTGAGATTAGTCCACTGCCAACTTCATATGGGCCTACAGGGTCGCACGCAAGAACAGCCCAACATGAGCTTTATTTTTAGGGTTTATTTGAATTATATATGTATATATATGTCATAAAATTCGAAATTTCACAATATTATGTAAACAATATTTATGTGTGTTAGTTTAATATTTAATTTATTTGATAAATTAAATAACTAACATTAATTTAATTTATAAAGATAAATTAAATTCGTTGGCTCACTACTTGGATTAATTATATATGGATATGATTTGATCAAATCAGATTAATCCAAATCAGAATTGCAAAATTCAAATTTCACATTTTGAATTTCAAGTTTAATAAACATTAATCTTGAATATCTTTTGAATTTTGAATTTTGAATTTCAAGTTTAATAAAGATTAATCTTGGATATCTTTCGAAATTCAAATTTCAAGATTAATAACTATTAATCTTGAATATCTTTTTTGAAATTCAAATTTCAAGATTAATAAAGATTAATCTTGAATATCCTTTTGAAAATTCGAATTTTAAGATTAATAAAGATTAATCTTGAATATCCTTTTGAAATTTGAATTTCAAGATTAATATTAATCTTGAATATCTTTTCATATCTGAATTCGAATTTTAAAGATTAATAAAAGATTAATCTCATATTCTATAGGCTCTCCATGAGTTCTAAAAATATTAGGACTCATGAGCAAGAGAAGAATAAGAAATTCGAATCTGACCATGAGCCATAAGAAACCTTAGAGGGAGAGGAGATGTAAGAGGCGTTAGCACATTGCGATTGTTGTAAACTGTTCGCGTGGATACCGGTAGAGGGAGGCGATCAAAGGAATGTCAGCTATTCGTGATTGGAATTAAGAATGCAAAAGGTTGTGGAACCTGAAGATATCCAATAGCAAGAAACACTCCGGATTCGAAATACAAAAGGTACACCTTTATCTCCTCGATCTAAACGCCTTTGACAGATCCGTATTTGGGATTAGAAAATTTTAAATTCCGTTGCATATACGTTAAAATCCCAATAGTGGTATCAGAGTTGGGTCAATTGTGTGTTTAGATTGAGTTCGTTTGGTTGGCATAATATATTATGTATGTTGATTGATGCATTCTTGAATTCATATGTGCATTTTGACTAAGAATATAATATATATATATATATATGATATATGAGTTATTAGATTATTGAAAAGCATGATATATAATATGCATTCTTAAAAAGTATGAATTTGGGATATACATGTGATGTATGATGTGCTTTTTTCCCTTGAAAAGCATGATATATAATATGTGTTCTTGTTCATTATACATATAATGTATGTCAAATTCATGAGAGATATATGAGTTATTATCTCTCATATTATTACTCTTCATAATGTTTGGAATATCATCTTAATTCCATATGACTCTCTGGAAATTATTAAATGTCATCAGAGTCTAATTTTGTTTGGAATTACAAATGGTATCAGAAGGGGTTACAAATGGTATCTGAATGAATTACGAATTACTTAATTAACTGTGAATATATTATGTGGTTAAATTTGTTTAGGGGATTACATTTTGATCATGGGAAATTATTTCTCATAGTGTATGAGTTATAATTTCTCATACTGTCTCTTTTTATAATATATGAGATCTCATTCTTAAATCATTTATTAGTTAATTTTATTATAGAGGTTATCTCATGGGTTTGAGATGATTAAAATTTACAAAAGGGTGTATGAGTTATAATTTCTCATACTGTCCCTTTTTATAATATATGAAATCTCATTCTTAAATCATTTATTAGTTAATTTTATTATAGAGGTTATCTCATGGGCTTAAGATGATTAAAATTTACAAAAGGGTTGTAAATTTTCTCAATCTTTAATAACTTATTAATATAAAAGTCATCTCATGGGTTTAAGATGATATAAGTTAGGTGAACCATATTATATCATATTTTATGCTTCTTATGATTAGATCATACGATGCATATTATATATACGTATATATATATATATTTGTATGAGATACAAACTGCATTATACATATATAAACCAGTTAATTTAAAAAAAATCCTCATAATTCAATCTTAAGTCATTATTCCGCCAATTAATGAATAATTGTCAAAACCTCAATCTCTCAGTTGTAGGTTTCACTAAAGTGGATGCATTTGAGTTATCTTGGGAAGGTAATCGTGAGTAATAGTGCTACTCACACAATTCATTATTGCCTTGACTTAATTGAGATTATTAAAATGGTTTTGGATATCAAGGCATTAGATGGGATTAAACATGTTGGGTCATATGATGACTAAATCCCATAAAATCTAAGAGTTACATATGATGTAATTGGTAATGGGTTACCTATCTAAATAACTTAAATTTAAGGTCTTGCCAAAGCGGAGTTAAATTTAAGTGAAATATGGATCTTAGTCCACTAATCATATTAAGGATAATTGATTTAGTGGGAGATTAATAATCTACTTTGCATATTTTGAAAATGTAGAAGCATGTCGACTAGTAATACTGCTATACTATCATTGCGATCGGTCCTTCAGAAGGACAAACTCAATGGAACGAACTTTCTTGACTGGTTCAGGAACTTGAGAATTGTTCTCAAAAGGGAAAAGGAAAGGGTAGTGGTTCAGCTAGTAAGAAAGGGCCAAATAAACCTAAAATTAAGTTCATGTCTAAGAAGACAAAGCCTCAAAAGGAAGGAGTGTGCTTCTTCTGCAATGAACCTGGTCATCGGAAGAAGAATTGCAAACTCTACCTAGAAGATCTGGAAAAGATAATGAAGGTTATACTTCTATTGCCGAGAATGGTAAATATTCTATTTATTGTAATGACATTTTTATGCTGATGGTGATCTAGATCTTCATCATTGCCTTTTAAATATAGACCATCCCGTAAGTGGAAATATCTATAACATAACTGCTAAGAGGATTAAATCAAACAATTTGAATCCAACCTACTTATGGCATTGTTGTCTAGGCCACATAAATAAGAAACACATTTCCAAACTCCATCAAGATGAATTTCTTAACTCGTTTGACTTTCAATCAATTGACACATGTGAATCTTGTTTATTGGAAAAGATGACTAAGGCATCTTTTACTGGGCATAGTGAGAAGGTCACTGATTTATTGGGCCTCATACATACAGATGTATGTGGACCACTAAATACACATGCCAAAGGAGGTTACATGTACTTCATTACTTTTATAGATGATTTCAGTAGATATAGTTACGTTTATCTAATGAAACATAAGTCTGAATCTTTTGAAATGTTCAAAATATTCCAGAACGAAGTGCAAAACAAACTTGGCAAGACAATTAAAACCCTTCAATCATATCGAGGAGATGAATATTTGAGCTAAGAGTTCATTGATCATCTTATGAGTGGTGGAATGATTCACAACTCACTTCTCCAGAAACACCACAATGGAATGGAGTTTCTGAAAGGAGGAATCGAACTCTATTAGATATGGTTCGATCTATGATAAGTCAAACAGATCTTCCACCTTCATTTTGGGCCATACATTGGAAACAGTTGCGTTCACACTGAATCATGTTCCATCTAAGGCAGTTGAAAAGACACCATATGAGATATGGACTGGGAAGAAACCTAACTTGTCTTTTCTCAAGATTTGGAGATGTGAGGTCTATGTTAAATAGCAGGCTTCCGATATGCTATCAAATAGATCCTCCAAATCACTTTTGCGAGGTATCCTAAGGAAACAAAGGGATACTATGTCTATAATCCTACCGGACATAAAGTGTTTGTTGTTCGAAATGGTTTCTTTCTAGAAAGAGAGTTCATCTCTAGAATGACCAATGGAAGCAAATTGCATCTCGAAGTAGTTTGAGAATCTCAAGACACCACAGAACCACGGGTGGAAGATAAAGAAGACTCACAAGATGCTGTTGATCCTCCTCAAGTAATATAAGGCCTATGGAGGTATGATAAATCACGACAATCACCTCAGAGATATGGATTTCTGGTTACTTGGAGTCATGATGTATTTCTCATTGAATATAATGAACCAAACACCTATCAAGAGGCCGTAGTTGGTCTAAACTCTGACAAATGGATGAATTCCATGAAGTCTGAAATGCAATCCATGTATAACAATCAGGTATGGACCTTGGTTGACCCACCTGAAGGTGTAAAAACCATTGGGTGCAAATGGATTTTTAAAGAGAACACCGATATGGATGGCAAAGTAAATGTCTTCAAGTCAAGATAGATTGCAAAAGGATTCATACAAACTCATGGTGTTAACTATGATGAAACCTTTTCCCCAGTAGCGATGGCCAAATCAATCAGAATCCTTCTTGCCGTTGAAGCATATTATGACTATGAAATATGGCAGATGGACATCAAAACAGCTTTCCTTAATGGAAAGCTATTTGAGGATGTGTACATGACACAACTTGAAGGTTTTATGCGTCTAGAGGACTCTGGTAAGGTATGCAAGCTTCAACGATCCATTTATGGATTGAAGCAGGCATCACGGAGTTGGAATCATCGTTTTGTTGAAGTAGTTAAAGAGTTTAACTTCATTCAAAACATGGATGAACGTTGTGTTTACAAGAAGGTTAGTGGAAGCACAGTTGTATTCCTAGTGCTTTATTTGATGACATCCTACTCATTCGGAATGACATTCATACCTTGCAAAGTGTCAAGTCTTAGTTATGAAAGTCCTTTTCAATGAATGACTTGGGTGAAGCCACTTACATTCTAAGTATTATGATCTATAAAGATAGATCCAAGAGGCTTATAGGCTTAATGTGACGAACCTTAACTTTACATTTAGCTTCACTTTATATTGATTTGAAACCAAAGGAAAGCCTCAATTTGATTAAAAAGGTCCAAAAGAGTTAATTTGAAAACTTTCAACTTTTTGAAAGTTACTATTCACTGTTTTTTGGACCAACTTTGAAAATTCATAACTAATTCTTGAAAAATTGAAATTGAGTGCTTCCAATTTCTATTTGAATCTTGTAAGTTTCTTTATAAAGTAAAAATACTCAATGAGTCATTAGCTTACCCAATTGATACATTTTAATTCATGAAAATTCACTGTTCATTTGGTCATTTTTATATTTTCCAGGTTTTTCAGTGATTTTCTTCAAACTTTGGAACATCATAACTTTTTGTAAAGAACTCCAAATTCAGTGTTCTTTGGCTTTTTTAAAGCTTGCAATGTGAACTATTTTTATGTAAAATTTCAACTCATTTGGAGTCCATTTACTTTATTTCCCAATAGGTCAAATTTAGGGGTTTGACCAACTTCATATTAACACTTGGTCAAATTTTCCATTCTCAAACTTCACCATTTGAAACCCTAACTTCTAATCATTTCTTTATCATGTTTGATCATGTAATTAGGAGTCCTTAACTATCATATGTCAACCAAACATACATAGGTTCATATCACATATTACATAACATATGTAATTCTCAAAATGTCCACATAATTACAACATGATTTAATATACATAACCATGAAATTCCTTGCTTCATACATCATGCATTTTCTCTTTACCCTTTGATGAACTTGTACCTAAAAATGGTTAGTGGGGGAGAGTGAGATTTTTGGAAATCCCAATAGCAAAGCTTACTAACATACATAGAAAATTGCATGACATGCTTTAAATTCATAAAGTAATGTGTAACAATGTAAAATGTGTACCAAGCACATATCAATGCATATGGCCATAGCATCATATCACTCATAAACACATTTCAACAATGTCACAAGTATAATCAAGTCATACACATCATTAGGAGCATTTCACAATAATGTTAGATAGAGTTAGAAAACTTTGCTACATTTACTCCTTAATTCTCTTTACTTTGCAACTTGTCTTAATCACTTTGAAAATCACCCTCTTAAACTAAACTCTTGCCTACAAAATTGACAATATAATGGCTATCAAACATAAGCTATTTCCAATGCAAGAAACAATGCAAAACCCCTTAAACCATTCCCTTGAATTTCTTAAACCCTAGAACATCAAACTTGTCTCTATGATTTTCTAATGCTTCTATAAACTGGGGGTCACTTATAACCCACACAAAAACTCATTTTGGATCTATTGGAAGCATCAAAATCATTAAAACAATTCATTTCTCCATTTTCCAGGTCAGGCCGAGACAATTTCCCAAAACAACTCAACATGAATTTTCAACTTCCAACACTTCTATCATCATATTCTTATGCTCAAGCTCATATTCATGCATGGTAAAGCTTGATTCTAACTCTCCTATATCAAGAGGAAAATTGGGCAGTACTTCCCCTATTTATTCATGATTTCCCAAATTTACAAAATCACAAAAACAACTCAACCAACAACAATATATCTATATATATATATATCAACATGCTCCTTACAACAAGAGAAGACATTTGCAACCAATTAATGCCTTTAAATCCCTCTCTTTCTCACTTTAGCTCTCAAGAACCCTAGCCATGGAACTTGAGAAAGAGGGATCAAATCAAATTTCTACTCCATGGAAGTTGAAGAGGACGTTACAAGGAGAAGTTTCATGTATAGCATAAGGTATCTTCCTTTCTTACCTTGAATTTTCACCAAGCTTTTCCTTAGAGCTCAAATGGAGTCTTTGCTCTCTCTTTTTGCTGAAGAGAAGTCGGCCTAATGGGTTGGAAGAAGAGGGAATTATGTTTTTATTAATTCACACTTAAATGGGATTAAGGGCTAAGATTGAGTCTTGTAACATAAGTGTGATCTAAGGGATGAGATGAAGCCACCTAGGGGACATTTGCTTGCCTCTCATTAGCCCTTCAAAAGCTGTCATGATGGCTGTAATTTCTGGTTAAAAATTTCGTTTCATTAACCAAACTGGATCCCAATCGGTTACTTTTACCGATTGCACTTTTACCGGTAAACTTAACTTTATTCCAGTAAATCTTTTTCTACTTTTCTGGAGATATTTTCTTTCTTATTTAATCTATATATTTTCATCTTGAATATAACAAAATTATTATCCCCAAAATACACCTTGATTTCATCAAAGTTTACAGGATTAATTTATCCTGTCCAAAATCACTAAAAACGTACAATCGGAGAGCAAAACTCTTTTAGGGCCGTGAAAAATACTACATTTTCCGATAATTCCCTAGCCCTTTTCCTTTTTCCAAAATACCCTCTAAATTGTCTAAAATTAATTTTTGAAATAATTATATTTTGTGGATTTTCGAGTATTTTTCCCAATTTTCGGGAAATCGCCTTAATCGTACACTGGATAATAATTTTATTAAATACTATAAAATTTACTGGATTTTTCCTAGTTTTGTTTAAATTTTTAGAGGGCTCCTAATACCTTAAATAATTATTTTTTCCCTTTTTGCCCTTCAAAATTATATAAATAAAAATCTAGTTCGAATTTGGAAAATCCGTATTTCGTGGTTGTAATTAGTGAGTCAGGCTCTGTCTATTGGGTATCTGAAAATTTTAGTCAACAGTTGACTTTTGACTTTGACTTTGACTTTTTCAAATGACCAAAATGCCCTTCCACTTTCTCATAATTACCATTTTGCCCTTACTTTCTCTATTTTTTTCAAAATTACCATTTTACCCTTACTTTTAAAATTGACATATGGGTCCCCTTCTATAAGTTACCCATCCTCACATTACTCTAGGGCAAGTACACTTAACTTATTTCTACGGACTTCCATGCACTAGGCCAGATCTAACTTTACAACTTCCGGCCCATAACTTTCCTTTCTTTATGAGCTATCTATCTCTAGGTTCCATTTCATTTGCTAGTTATCGAATTAGCATTTACTTCAGTTAGCATAAAAAATTTATGGATATTACCCTTAAGTTAAAGTACATATATAGACAAAATACTGCATATGTTCAATATACAAGATTCGAAGAGGGGGGCACATACCCATTTTTCATGGTAACCTTCTCTCTAAGGATCTGTGTCCTAAAACACTAGATCAAAGAGATCGCATGAGTAAGGTTCCATATGCCTCGGTTATTGGATCCATCATGTATGTCATGATATGTACATGACTGGATGTCTCATTTGCCTTAAGTATGACTATCAGATACCGGTAAGATCCAGGTGAGGATCATTGAAATGCTGTCAAGAATATCCTTAAGTACTTGAGAATGACTAAGGATCTATTCTTAGTGTAAGGTGGTTTGGATGATAAGCTCTGTGTAACGAGTTACACATATGCAAGTTTCCAAACTGACCAAGATGATTCTAGATTGCAGTCAGGTTATGTGTTCCTATTTAATGTGGTGCAGTAAGCTGGAAGATCTCTAAGTAGAGCACAACAGCTGATTCTCCAACTGAAACCGAGTATATAGCAGCATCAGATAAAGCTAAAGATAGTTCATACTGAGCTAGGGGTGGTCCCTACCATCTCAAATCCAATAGATTTGTTCTGTGACAATAATGGTGCTATTGCACAGGCAAGCATATACTCAGGCTATTTCATCTTATTAGAGAAATTAATGATAGATGTGATATCAAAATATGTAAAGTATCTAGAGAAGATAATGTTGTTAATCCTCTTAACATACTACTTGCACAAGCGAAGCATGAAGGTCATGTTAGGTCAATGGAAATTAAACAAATCAATGATTGTAACTAGTAAAAGTAGGAGGATGTTGGAAATTGTGCCATAAAGACCAATCATTGTAACTCACACATTATTTATTTTAATGTATTTTCTCCATTTAATTATCATAACTTTTGCATGTTTATTATGATATTGCATCCATGGGCAAATTATGAATATTGTCCTAAATGTCCCTGGTTGGTTATCTGTATGGGAACAAAGATAAAGTTATACCAGTATGACTTTGATAATGTATGGAGATACGAGTCAAAGTCATAGACACTTGTAAGAGTACAAGGTGCTGGATTGACCCGCTATGAGAAAGCTGCATGGATTAAGTTATTAGCTTATCTCATATGTAATCACGTCATAATGCCCTTTGACCTATGTTATCATGGATTCCTACATGAAAGTCACCAAGCTTTGACCTAGTCAAAGGTCACCTTTGACCGGGTGATGATAAAGGCTATAATCGGGCTTGAGGGTTTTCATGTGGAGGAATGTGAGTGATCAAGATGGAATTTGTCCCTCACATTAGTTGAGAGATATTACTGGGGCCCTCGATGAGTGAGTCTAAGAAATGTATGGCCATACTGTAACTAAAAGGAGTTTTCGTTTCCTTGATCAGACTACTTAGGAATCGAGAAAGTAATGGTCAAGAATAGGAGGATGACGTCATCCATGCCTAATCCTTGATCGAGATATCGAGTGACAAAAGGGACGTGATGTGGTTGCATAAAAGGTTGCGTCGTATTAACGATCCCCGTATGGTTTGGGTAGTCCTAATGTCTTACTAGAGATCTCTTGCAACTTGTGGGCTCATGTTGAGATTAGCCCATTGCCAACTTCATATGAGCCTATAGGTTTGCACGGTAGAACAACCCAACATGAGCTTTATTTCTAGGGTTTATTCGAATTATATATATATGTATATATATGTTTTAAAATTCAAAATTTCACAATATCATGTAAATAATATTTATGTGTGTTAGTTTAATATTTAATTTATTTGATAAATCAAATAACTAACATTAATTTTATTTATAAAGATAAATTAAATTCGTTGGCTCACTATTTGGATTAATTATATATGGATATGATTTGATCAAATCAGATTAATCCAAATCAGAATTGCAAGATTCGAATTTCACATTTTGAATTTCAAATTTCAAGTTTAATAAAAGTTAATCTTGAATATTTTTTGAATTTTGAATTTCGAATTTTAAGTTTAGTAGAGATTAATCTTGGATATCTTTCAAAATTCAAATTTCAAGATTAATAAATATTAATCTTGAATTTCCTTTTGAAATTCGAATTTCAAGATTAATAAAGATTAATCTTGAATATCTTTTCATATCTGAATTCAAATTTTAAAGATTAATAAAATATTAATCTCATATTCTATAGGCTCTCAATGAGTTCTAAAGATATTAGGACTCATGAGCAAGAGAAGAATAAGAAATTCGAATCTGACCATGAGCCATTAGAAACATTAGAGGGAGAGTGAGATGTAAAAGGCACCAGCACACTGCGATTGTTGTAAACTGTTCGCATGGATACCGGTAGAGGGAGGCGATCAAATAAATGTCGGCTCTTCATGATCAGAATTAAGAACACAAAAGGTCGTGGAACCTGTAGAGATCCAATTGCAAGAAATGCTTCGGATTCGAAACATAAAAGGTACGCCTTCACTCGATCTAAACGCCTTTGACAGATCCGTATTTAGGATTATAAAATTTTAAATTCCGCTGCATGTACATGAAAATCCCAACACTCATCGTTCACCTTGTCCAATAGGAAAATCTTGGTGGCCCAGTTCAATATCATTGGATGTATATAGGATATAAGATACTCAACAGGGTACTTTAATGACATCGAGATATCTTTCAACCGTCTTCCTCGTTTTGATGAGTGCCTTGATGTTGGTCCATCAACATCTACAAATTTGTTTCCTCCTATTGGGAGACCAGTTGGAAGATATTAATACTTCAACCTCACTCCTAATGAGATGCGATAAGCATATATACATGTCTTAATCAACTATATTCAAGTTGATCCTTTCATTCAATGAGTATCAGCACTAATTTATTATTTTATAAATTCAAATTATATTTGTCCACCCATATCCTGCTTAATCATAACAAAGAGTTCTGAAGTTATGTCAAGTGTCAACTACGTATCTAGACACAAATATCCATTGAGATTTATAGAAGGGTGTATAGAGAATTCTCAAGTTGGTTTGCACGTCGAATACGCAATGATGGCAACTCACATCTAGATGATTTGCCAAGTTTTACAATTGACATACTTTAGTATGCAAAAAGGTTTACTCCATACAATGTTAATGGATTCAAGTTCTACACAATTTCACGTTATTAAGGCTATCTCACCCAAAATTCCAGGGTTTTTGGGACTTCTGGTACAAGAAGTTATGCGAACAGTAATGACGGTGACATGCACTTTGGAAGTGTCCCCTACTATATATAATTGATTGATATCATCGGACTAAAGACAATTCACCATCACATTATTCAAGTGTTCTTAAGCAAATACGAAAACTACTCGTGAAATCACTACTGATGAGCTGGGAATCACATTTGTGAATTTCTCAAGGCTCATTCACATAGGTGAATCTCAAGATAATGAGCTGTATATTCTATCATCAGACACACAACAAATTTATTATATGGAGGATGAGAAATATAAAGATTGGAATATAGTTTTTCATCTTAAGCCTAGAGATCTTTATGACATGGGGTAATAGCGATGAACACATCACCTATAAGATAGAGCCATTTCATCCTACTGATTTTAAAAACTTCTTCCCTTAAGGAGATGATGATTTACCCCATGTCAAGACTGATGACGTTGAATAAATAATTCAGATATATAGCATATGTAATTTGTTTCAATCTGTAAGGTGAATTTTTTTTAAAAAAAAATTGCATACTTAGTAGCAATTCTAAACCGTTGCAAAAAAATTACATAAACAGCTGCTAATTCCTGTTCGGCATCCCATAAATACCTTTTCCATCCCATTTCATTTTTTTTGCTCTTCCTCTCTTTCCCTTCTCTTCATCTTTCTTTCATCTTCAAGAGCGACTTCAAGGATTTCATGACAGTGCATGCTTTTTATGATTTTGCTCTTCACAATTTATACTTATTTTTATCTTTTTCTTATATTAATTTATCTTCTTATCATGTATTTGATAATGCAATTATTTGTTACTTAGTTTAAAAATAATTTTTAATATACTAATGTTTTACCTTTTTGTTCAAGTTGTTTATATTTTTGTCATTTCATTACATTCTTACATATTTTATGCAATTAGTAATATTTACTTTGAATTAATTATTTATTGATAATTGATATTTTACAATTAAATTTAATTTCATCATATTTAAATAATTAATTCAAATTAAAAAATTTAAAATTCTAATTTTTTTATTTTGACAAATTTTAGTTGAGGTTTTTAGAACAACTACAAATATATTTTATCCAGATAATTTTATCAAAAATATGGCCGAATAATTTTGAATTATGAGTGAAAAGTGGTAGCAATTTCAAACCACTGCAAAATGTTGGCAAGGAAATTTCTTTTCCTTCCCATAAAAAATTTTGACGGCAAATTTATTTTAATCTAAAAAATTAGTAACGGTTTGTGAACCGCTGCTATATTTTGATTTTTCAAATATTATATTTTAGTTGTAGTTTAAACTGTGACAAACATCATACACAAAATACGAAATACTCTTTGTATCAGTAGCAATTTCATACACACTACAAATATTTCCTCGTGATTCCAGCATTTGTTTTTTTTATTGTAGTGATTTATCACAAACATTACAACTTTAGTTGCAGGTTTGACAATGTGTACATTAGTTCTGTAAAACCATTGCCACACCTCTTGTCACATAGGTTTTGCAATGGTTTTTGTAAGACATAAAATAACCACTAAAGATGTTGTCTATTTTTGTAGTGTTACCACCATTTTTGGTGGCTAACGCATGGAGGTGATAACAATCTCGATTCTTGCCAAAAAAAAAAAAAAGATAACAATCTCGATTATCATATTGCATATCTTGGATTGGGATGCATATTTAGTTTGCCAAGAGGAAAGTTGAAGTCTCCAAGAAGAGAAAAGAAAGAAGCCAAAAATCACTTGGTTTTACTACAACTTCATATTCTGTCGCTAATTCTGTGAAAGCTTTATGCTCTAGAATATCTTCTTTAATATAAAATATCTTAATTACTAACCAAAATTTTAATTTTTTGTTAAATTAAATATTTTAATCTAGAATATCTTCTTTAAAATAATTTTATATTATAGGATTGACTAATGTTATAATTTTATTTCTCTTAGATAAATTTAATTTAATTTTACTAATTTACTATGAAATTTAATCACATGTTTTTATTAAACAATTCATTGATCTTAGATATGCATATATGTTATTTAAAATTTAAACAAAAATATAAATTAAAGTACTTCCTTTAGCAGTAGCTTCTATCATTTTTTATAATTTCACATATAAAGAGTGAGTATGATAACAACAATATAAACATTTACATTTTATTAAAATCTATTTTTTTGATTAAATCTGTTATAACCAAAATCTATTCTTCAAAATCACATTTTTATCACTTTTTCTCGTGAAACTATTCTCTAAAAGTTCATTACATTCTCAAAAAAATCATGCTAATGTCTTCACCTAAAAGTTAAAAAAAATATATCCACCATGTAAACATTGAAATAAGATTCATAATGTATAATTAAGGTATCGAAAATACCTTATATTCTATGTAAGCATATAAAATGAATTAACTATGGTTACCTCAACTCCAAGATATTTGTAAGTTCAAACCACAAAGTACTAACCACAATTAGGCTAATCTACATAATAGCGTAGATAAAAATTTAATATACATAAATTAAATAATCAACTTGACTATCTATTCTTGAAATAATCATTTAAATTTCATAGTGACTCAACTATTTAATTTGACCCAAAATTCAATTATTTCTCCCAACCCAAAAACTTAATTAATTTGCATATCAATTGCAACTGCACAATTCCCAATTTAAAGTTTAGGGTTTTAAATATAAAACTATTAAATTATAGATCCTTAATCTATTCAACAACATAAGCTGATTAACAGTTAAATAATATTTTCAATAACACTAATAAATCATTAACTCAAACCTAATATGTGCAAACAACCCATGTAGAATAAATTATAAACTGTTCAAATCAAATATTTATTTTAAATTACAAAAACAATCAAATCATAAATTCAAATAAAGAAAAATTAATAATTATTTCCCCTACTTTTTATTAGACTATTAACAAAACTCAATCTTTATTTCAAATTCTACTCCTAAATTTTCATCTATCTCATTAGAATGAGATAATTATTTAGAAAAACTTTTATGAAGGAAGTTAATTGAAAAAGGAGTAGTTTTGATTATCTAATTGATCACAAAAGAACTTCTACACCTAAAAGGAGTAGACACCACACGAGAGATATAGGAGAAGTGAACTCTTATAAACGTAAGGGGACATGAGGGATATTTAAATATTACTCCTCACCTGATCAGCTTGCTCCTCTTTGGTTTCTTTCTTTTCTTTTTTTCTTTTACACACACATGCTACTCACAACGACTTCAATATATCGTGTATACTCCTTAATTATTTGTATTATCTCGATATGTATTTATTATATCCATATATTCTTAGAGTCAGCATATCCTTTTATATATTCTATATATACACACGTATATTTTGTATATATCCTCCGTGTGGGCCATGTCCCTTTTTTGTTTATATTATTATTTTATTTATTTTTTATAAACATTATTATTATTTTTTATTCATCATTTCTTTAATTCATATGCCTCAAGGATGATATCTTTTTTTATTCAAATGATTATCTAATAAATTAAACTTAACAAAAGTATTAATTCTAAATAACAATAAATTCTTTTAAATAAATAATTATTTTTCAATAATAATTAAATTCTTTAAATAAAAATTTAAGATGTTATATGTTATTTAAAATTTAAACAAAAATATAAATTAAAGTACTTCGTTTATGTGAGTAATAGCTTATATCATTTTTATAATTTCATATAAAAAATAGTGAGTTTGATAATAACAATATAAACACTTGCATTTTATTAAAATCTATTTTTTAAAATCACTTACATTCTTTGTATCAAAAAATCACTTACATTCTCAAAAAAAATCATGCTAATGTCTTCACCTAAATTTTTTTTAAAAAAATATATCCACCAATTTATTAATAAATAAAATTACATTTTGAGCCGTTTAGCAAATAGAAAGGTCTCTTTCTTTTTTGTTTTTGCTTTTGTTTTTGGTTGAATAGAAGGGTCTGTACTCTGTTTCCACGGTAAAACAAAATCCTTGGATCCTTGTTCTCTTGATCGAGTTTGCTTGTGCAGGGCGATTCCCAGCAGGTAGCCATGGATGGAGCCGCAACGTTACTTCCACAAGATATTATCACAAGCATTCTCAAATTGCTGCCGGTAAAATCCCTGATTCGATGTCAGTTTGTGTGCAAGCACTGGAAGAATCGCATAAAATCCCCTTCCTTTATCGCCGCCCACCTCGACCAATCTGCTCAACACAGACCTTATCTTCTTTTCCACTCCTATTTCATCCGTGATCATTTGGAGTTATATTTGGTCGATTGCGAGATGCAAATCGTTAGAATTCAGAACATACCCTTGGTCAGTGCTAGGGTTAGGATCGTCGGCTCCAGCAATGGCCTGCTCTGTTTACGAATCAATAGCTACGGTTATGGTAAATCTCCTCCTTCCCTTTTATTGTGGAATCCAGCGTTTAGAGAGGTCAGACAGGTGCCCACAACTTTTGCTGAATACAGTGATTGCTATGTAGGATTTGGGTTCAGTCCGATTGTTAATGATTACAAGATAGTTAGACTTAATTGTTTGAAGTATACGATTCATCTCGCGGAAGTGTATTCATTGGGTATAGGGTCTTGGAAGGAAATAGAAGTTGGGAACTTGCGAGATTTAATTCTTACTGGTACTGGGGGTTTCAATATGAATGGAGCTATCTTTTGGGTTGGGTTTAATCAATATATGGGGAAGCCTCGTCAATATGTTATAGTTAAATTTGATATAGCAATGGAAGTATTTGCATTGATTCCAGTGCCTGCTTTAGAGCTTACATGTGGGGTTCGTGTTACTGAGTTTGAGCACAGACTTGCTATACTTTGTTCCACTCGAAATTACGAATCTTGTTCGATTGAATTGTTGGTGTTGGAGCAGGGTACAAGGGGTTGGGTTAAGAAATATACTAGCAACCCATATCCGTGCTGGTTGGTCCCATAACTATTCGGAGGAATGAAATTGCCTGCATAAATGAAGGTTCAGAACATGTTGATAAGACTGTTATCTCCAATTTCACCAGTGCTGAATTGAAGGTGCTATTTCATCATCGTCATTTAATTTTCAACTACGTGGAAAGCCTTGTGCCAGTTGGCAACATGCAAGTCGAAGAGTCTTAATTAACCTACATGGTAATGATGTATTGCAGCTTTACTTTAAGCACTTTTTTGTGAAAATGCAGTAGTTTTCAATGCACATCACTCTGTATTCACAAGGTTTTACATGTCCTTTAGAGTTTAGAGATGACTAGAACGATGAATGTAAATATTCAACAGTATATATTTCCTTCCTTTTTACCTATCTATAATTTCAGGTTCTTCAACTTTTCTTCCAAAGAAAATGAAGATATATAATTTAGTTGCTGGTATGTGTGGGTTATTTTGTACCAGTTGTCCAACTAATGTATGTTTCTACTCAGTTTATGTAAGAGTAGCTCTGCTGAATTTTGCACCTTATAGGATTTTGTGTTAGTTTGCATCGGAATAGCATTAAGGGCTTGTTTGGCAACCATTTTTAAAATTTAGGTTTTACCTCTAAATCAAGGTTTTATCCAAACAAATTTTTTTCCCAAAAGCTATTTTGCTTACAAAACTTCAGTTTGAAACCTAGGTTTTGAAACTTAGATTTTCTCTTTCCTACTTTTTCTTTTTTCCTCTTTCTTACTTTTTCTCTCTTTCTCTTTCCTAATTTTCTCTTTCCTACCCACTTTTTTTTGTCTCGGAATCCGTAAAAGCTAATAACTTCCCAAACATAAATCACTTTTCAAAACCTAGATTTTGCTTTGGAATATGTAAAAGTTATATTCCAAAATCTATTCTACAAAACCTAGGTTTCGCCTTGGAATCTGTAAAAACTATTTTCAACCTTATATCTAAACAAGATATAAAATTCTTTAGCATTTTAGTGAAGTGTGCAAGCATTTTTCTGGGAAAATAAATAGCTTTTCCATCAGAACGGGAATTCCACGGCGCAAACATACGCAAAATATGTTAACCTTATTGCTCCTTTTATATTCTATAAAAACCCTAATTTTGAGAATGTTCATGTTACTACCTCCAATCTCTTTTTATTTTTTATTAGTGCATCCATTATTCTAGGGTAAGTCATGATTTAGGTATATCAACTGCTGCAGACTAATGTGGAAGCTGTATGTTCCTTCAATCAATGGCTTGTTTGATTTGAAGGTAGGTTAGAGGAGGGGACTCGTCTGGTTTGGATTTTTGGAGGGGATGGGAGTTAAAATTTTGGCCCCACTCCCTCTCCCCTCAATTTTGATTCCATTTAAATTGTGGGGTTTTTGGAGCGTAGCTAAATTTATAGCGTATTTTACCCTCATGTGAATTGTAATATTCCAATAATGATCGCTGTGAAAATATTAGACAACTCCTCCTTAGTCCATCTTCACCCTCTGCATCTTCACCGCTTCTTCACCCATGAACTATTTCCAGTACAAGAGATTCCGCGGAGAGGGGTGGCTGGAGCATGGGCGTTCACGGTGAGGCTGCCATTTTCGAACAGGCGTGGATCGACGGTGATCAACAAGGCACACGGTTATGGATGGCACTCCTGGATTTGGTCATTTTTTATTTGCTTTTATAAAATTCTTATTATATTATAAATTAAAATTTTGTTATTGTGTATGTAGTTGTGAATTATTTGCTTGGCAAAAAGAAAGTTATGAATTATGTGATGATATTTTAACGGTTGATATTAAGTCATTTTTTATTATTATAAAAATATTATAGAATAATAAATATGGATCGCCATCCTTTTTTATTTAAAAATAGAAACAAACAACCCATATATTGCACATTTAAACCAACATAATTTAGGCTTATTCTGATTTGATTTTTTTTTTAATTTTAGTATAACTTTTGTAACGCTGATATTAAATTGTAATTTAGGAATGTGAAGCTCATTGAAAGCAATTGTTGTGAAGTCATCCAAGCAATTTATAGCATCCAGATCACTGAGTATTGCACGAGACTCAGAATGGTTGAGCAAGATTGGGAAGTGGGCATTTCTTCGTTTGATCATGCAGCCAATATAGAAGCAAAGTGAAGATGTTAACTCGCTTTTAAACTCAAACTAACTACAAATCTGATTAAACTCATGAGTTTACTCACCGAGTTTACCATTTTTATATTTCTTCTTTACAAAATTACGACAATTTACTCTTAAATTCTTATGACTCTACGATTTGAGTTTATAATCCTATCACAAATTTGCTTAAACTCATGAGTTTGACAACCTTACCTGTAATAAAATAATACTTTTGCATAATAAAAATTAAAAAATAATATATTTTGAAAATAGGGAGAAGATATATATGAAGGGAGCTCATTATTTTATTTTAAATTTTGAACAATTACTCCACACAGTGGGCTTGTTTTGTAATGCGGTGGAGAAGTACTTTACCATTTACGAGGTAAATGTGTGAAGGAGAATATCTCGTTTTACAAAAAAATATTGTTGAACACATGTTTAACTTTTCTAAATACATTGTCAAACAAGCCCGATGGCCAGCTCACAGTAATAGATTGCCAGAGTCCTGGCTTGGCTGCAATGGTCGGAGGTGGCCCAAATGCTGGCAGTCGGTGGTCCATCTCAAGTGAGGTATCTGGCAAAATTTTAATATATTTAAGGGCATTTTATTCTTTTCTTTCCTTTTTGTCTTTTTCTTGGATTTCAAAATCCAAATTTGGATTATGGTTCCTTATCTGTCATTATTAAAATTTTGTTATGTATTGCCTAATGTCAGTGTTAGTAACAGAGATGCCGCCAGCGGAACAGCGGATAACGAGTTTGATAATCCTAATATTTTCTTTAATCAATGTTTCGAGACAGAAAATAAATGGCATCTCTAACTTTTATATGCACCAATTAAAATTCATATAACCCGCCAGGGAAAAATTCATATATATATATATATAGAGAGACATCAACCAGTGGCGGAGCCACGTTAGAGTGAGGGTGGGCAATTGCCCCCACTCAATTTTTGGGGTATATGTAAATGCTTGTTAGATTTTTATTTTGCACCAACTGAGTTTTAATATTTGAACCCACTCAAATTATTTACACTTGTAAGCTTGTTGTCATTTGTTTGAAAATAAAAAATTGCCCCCACTGGTCCAGGGTCCTGGCTCCGCCACTGACATCAACGATTAGGAGCTTCGTGATATACTATAATAATGTAACAAGAAGAAAGTGACAGGTGAATCAAACATGCATATGTTATGATATGGCCTTGTGGTCCTTGCATGGAGCTACTACATTTATAGGCTCTGAGAATAACATTCAAGGGTCACAACAATTAATAGTGTAATTAATATAGATATTAATTGTGACTCAACTCTTTAGTTTCTCAATAACAATTTATTTGAGCATCAATATATACATAAATACCTCTCCACCATTCACTGTTCACAAGGCTTGCATCCAAAAAAATTTCCTGGGCTCTGTTCCACCGCTTCTGCTCCACCAAAATGAAACTTTTTGAATTTCAAAATTCCCGCCCCACTTTTCAGACTGCCTCGTTTGGTACGTAGAATTCATTTCGATGGATATGGATGTTGATGTGGAAATAGAAATGGAAATAAGGTTTAAAAGTGTGTTTGGTATATCATAGAAATGAGGTATGATTTTTAGATGAAAAGACCTAAAAGCCCTTCTAAATTAAAAAATCCTTTTTTTTTACTTTTAAAACAAAGCATCATTCATCTGCTTCGCCGTCGGGAGCTTCTGAGATGGAATTATCTACATGGATTTACAAATCCAAGCTTTTGAGATGGAATTGTAAATCCATGGTTTTGGTGAAATTGACTTCCATGTGGAAGCCAATTCCATGGTACCAAACATGCATGGATATGAAAATCAATTCGATTTCCATATCCATGTCTCCAAAACCAAACGTGACCTAATTGCAAAATTCTCTTCATTGGGCTCTGTTCCAGACTTACAATGAAGCTGCTGCAATGCTTTCCACAGCTTACCCAAATCTCTTCCCTTCCGAAAGCCTAAAAAAACCAGGCAAGCTCACCAAAACAAAAGGCGTGCTAGAGTCCAAGGGAGATTAGCTCATGGGTGATGAATAATGCTCTGGAACTTGATGATGATTGCCAAGAAGATTTCAATGCTGAATCGATTCTCAATGAGGAAATCGGAGAGGGAATCGATAGCATAATGGGAAGAAGGGCAGAAGATTCCCATGGCGCGTCTTGTGACGATGAACACGTGAATCACTGGACCGTGGATTCGACGAGATTTAATTTTAGCTGGAAACTCGATTGCCGGTTAAGAACAATCTTTCAACCAGTAGCAGAAGACCTAGAAGTCCAAGGAGCTTATTGCTGTCAAGCAGGTACTTGGTTTCATATTTGCTCATCTAATGTTCTTCTTTCCCCATTTAGGCTGTGGAATTGCTTATTGATGATTTCGCCTTTTGCTGGTGTAGGTTTTATTCTCATGGGTGCTGCTGAGGAATAAAGTTTCTGAGGAAAAGAGATGTTCCAGAGGAAAATTAGTTTATTTGACTTTGGATAGCTCAGTTTCAAGTGCTAAGGCTTTTGTTTGGGCTTGGGTTTTATTCTAATGTTCAACAGATGATAATAATTATCTATCTTCAATGAAGACCTATTTGGGCTTGGTCCCCTAATTATTTGTCATATGTTTTCAATCAAGTCTGTTTTCTTGGATTTAATTACTCTTTAGAGCAACATTCTTGCTGACTTCACTAGAAACTGGGTTAACCTGTAATTGCTTTGCCTTCCTTTCTTATCCCTGGATATCTCATTAGAGCGTCCTGGTAAGCTGCAAGATATCAAGATGCCGTAAGGTAGCTGTGTAGGTTTGAAAACCTCTGAAATGAAGGACTTCCCTTGTGTCATTTGTCTTCGAATTTTAATTTGTTGGTATGGTAAATTATTAGTTGATTCACATACTTATAATGGATGCCTTTCTAGTCCTTCTATTTGTTTTGTTTTTCTTTTTTCTTTTTGCCTTTTATTCCTTCCTCTTAGTTTTTGGTTAACCGCCTATTTGTTTCCAAATGAAGTTCTTTTAATCAACTGAATTGCTTTTAAAATTAGTCACTCCCAATTAGTTTGCTGTTTAATTATTTATGACTACTCAAATTTCATGAACTACTTAAATCTTAAATGTCCTTCGTACTTGTATATTTGGCATGGATAATTTTCAGGCTCCACTTTTGAAAAAGTATTCCGCAAGCCTATCTATCACAGAATACTCTTACTTTTTTGGAGATTTGCTAATGGTGACAACAGCATTCTTCAT
>JANTPZ010145433.1:0-23583 GCA_025593235.1 Vachellia pachyceras | reverse complement strand
GGAAGCATTCAAAATCAATATGACAAGTTAAAACTCACTAGGAAGCAAGAGAGTTCAAGAGAAAGTTTAATGAAGTTTTACATTGACTCTTGCCTTGAAATGGCTTGTGCTTAATGACCATAATATTGTGAATTATGTAGGCAAGAGTTTGGTGAAAGGAATTGGTTTTTTAATTGATCAAGAAAGCATCCAAGTAAAGGAGAAATTGAGAGCTAAAGGTAGCAAGACCTTCTAACCCTAAGCTTAATTGCTTTGAAAATGTGTATGAATTATGCATGACTTGTGTTGAAAATTGTGATGATTGAAAGTGTGAATATGTGCTTTTGTTTGCTATGGCCATATGCATTTCATTGTTACATGTTGCACTTTTATGAATTCACACTTATATTGAAAGTTGTCATGTAATTTTTATAATGTGTGTTAGAAAGTTTTGCTACTGGGATTTCCAAAAATCTCACCCTCCCCCACTAACCATTTTTAGGTAGAAGCATACTCAAGGGTAAGAAGGAAGTGAATGATTCTTGAAGCAAAGTGGATATAAAATGTTGTTTATGTTGTGATGTTTAAAGTTGTAATGTAATATGTAATATGACTTGGGTATGTATCATGGACTTATGATAACTAGTATATGCTTTAAGAATGTCTAATTACATGGATTAATATGGTTAAGAAAAGTTTAGAAATAAGAATGTCTAATTACATGGATTAATGTGGTTAAGAAAAGTTTAGAAATCAAAGTGATAAGTTATGAAGTTAAGTAGGGCTGAAATTTGACCAAGTGCTGGAAGTAAAGTTGGTCATTTTTCCTACTTTGCCCTATCGGGAAACAGAGTAATTGAACTTCAAATGAGTTGAAATTTTATGGAAAAATATTTCACATTGCAAGGTTTAAAACGAGCCAAAGATCACTAGAATTGGAATTTTGTACAGAAAGCTATGACTATTCAAAGTTGACGAAAAATCACAGAAAATCCTGGGAAAATGAAAAATTACCATATGAACAGTACATTTTCACGAAAGAATCTGTACCAATTGGAATAATTACTATTTAAATGAGTATTTTTCCCTCATAAAGGAATTTGTAAGATTCAAATATAAGTTGGAACCACTCGATTTCAATTTTTCTAGAATTAGTTATGAATTTTCAAAGTTGGCCCGAAAAACTGTGAATAGTAACTTTCTTCAAAGTGAAGGTTTTCATTTTGGTCCCTTTTCAAAATGTAAGATGTTTGAGGCCATTACTTGGTTCCAACTCATCATAATGGAAGCTAAGAGGGATAAATAAGAGGTGTCACAGTGCATATTTCCATTCAATTCTAAGAGAGTTAAATGTTTAATTCCTATAACTCTAATCGTATTCAAAAAAACGATGTGGCATTTTAATGTCCAAAGACTTGAATAATGTTTTTAAAAAACTCGATTTATGTAATGCTCAACAAAAAATGAGTCACAGTGCATGTTTCTATTCAACTCTAAGAGAGTTAAAAGTTGATACCTATAACCCTAATCGTGTCCTAAAAAGATGTGGCATTTTAATGTCCATAGAGTTGAATATTATTTATTAAAACTCGATTTATATAATCCTCAACAAAAACCGAGTCACAGTGCATGTTTCCATTCCATTCTAAAAGAGTTAAATATTTAATTCCTATAACCCTAATTGAGTTCAAAACAAGATTTGCATTTTAATGTCCAAAGAGTTGAATATTTTTTATTAAAAACTCGATTTATGTAATCCTCGACAAAAACTGAGTCATAGTGCATGTTTCCCTTCAATTCTAAGTGATTTAAATATTTAATTCCTATAATCCTAATCGTCTTCAAAAAACGATGTGGCATTTTAATGTCCAAAGAGTTGAATATTTTTTTTAAAAAAACTCTATTTATGTAATCATCAACAAAAACAGACTCACAGTGCATGTTTCCATTCAATTTAACAATGTTAAATGTTTAATTGCTTTAACCCTAATCATGTTTAAAAAATGATGAGGCATTTTAATGTCAAAAGAGTTGAAAATTTTTTTATAACAAACTAGATTTATGTAATCCTCAACAAAAACTGTGTCACAGTGCGTGTTTCTATTCAATTCTAAGAGAGTTAAATGTTGAAATCCTAAGACCCTAATCGTGTTCAAAAAACAATGTGGTATTTTAATGTCCAAAGAATTGAATATTTTTTACTAAAATCTCAATTTATGTAATCCTCAACAAAAATTGAGTCACAGTGCAAGTTTCCAATCTATTCTAAGAGAGTTAAAGGTTTAATTCCTATAACCCTAATCGTTTTCAAAAAACGATGTAGCATTTTAATGTCCAAAGTGTTGAATAAGTTTTTTAAAAAACTAGATTTATGTAATCCTCAACAAAAACTCAGTCACTGTGCATGTTTCCATTCTATTCTAAGAGAGTTAAATGTTTATTTCCTATAACCCTAATCGTGTCCAAAAAATATGTGGCATTTTAATGTCCAAAGAGTTGAATATTTTTTAAAAATCCCGATTTATGTAATCCTCAACAAAAAATGAGTTACAGTGCATGTTTCCATTCAATTCTAAAAGAGGTAAATGTTTAATTCCTAAAACCCTAATCGTATCCAAAAACAAGATGTGACATTTTAATGTCCAAAGTGTTGAATGTTTTTTACAAAACAAACTCGATTTATGTAATCCTCAACAAAAACTGAGTCAAAGTGCATGTTTCCATTCGTGTTAAATGTTTAATGCATATAACCCTAATCGTGTTCAAAAAACAATGTGCCATTTTAATGTCCAAAGAGTTGAATATTTTTTTATTAAAAACTAGACCTATGTAATCACAACAAAAACTGAGTCACAGTGCATGTTTCTATTCAATTCTAAAAGAGTTAAATGTTTAATTCCTATAACCCTAATTGCGTTTAAAAAAAGATTTGGCATTTTAATGACCAAGGAGTTGAATATTTTTTATTAAAAAACTTGATTTATGTAATCCTCAGCAAAACCTGAGTCACAGTGCATGTTTCCATTCAATTCTAAGAGAGCTAAATGTTTAATGCCTATAACCATAATCGAGTTCAAAAAACGATATGGAATTTTAATTTCCAAAGAGTTGAATATTTTTTATAAAAACCTAGACTTATGTAATCCTCAACAAAAACTGAGTCACAGAGCATATTTTCATTCGATTCTAAGAGAGTTAAATGTTTAATTCCTATATCCCTAATTGCGTTCAAAATAATATGTGGCATTTTAATGTCCAAAGAGTTAAATATTTTTTTATTAAAAACTCGATTCACGTAATCCTCAACATAAACTGAGCCACAGTACTTGTTTTCATTCTATTCTAAGAGAGTTAAATGTGTAATTTGTATAACCCAAATCGTGTCCAAAAAACGATGTGGCATTTTAATGTCCAAAGAGTTGAATATTTTTTATAAAAATCTAGACTTGTGTAATCCTCAGCAAAAACTGAGTCAAAGTGCATGTTTCCATTCAATTCTAAGAGAGTTAAATGCTTAATTCCTATTACCCTATTTGCGTTCAAGACAAGATTTGGCATTTTAATGTCCAAGGAGTTGAATATTTTTTATTAAAAAACTGGATTTATGTAATCCTCAACAAAAGTTGAGTCACAGAGCATGTTTCCATTCAATCCTAAGAGAGTTGAATGTTTAATACCCATAACCCTAATCGTGTTCAAAAAACTATGTGGCATTTTAATTTCCAAAGAGTTGAATATTTTTTATAAAAAACAAGACTTATCTAATCCTCAACAAAAACTGAGTCACAGTGCATGTTTTTATTCAATTCTAAGAGAGTTAAATGTTTAATTCCTATAACCCTAATTGCGTTCAAAATAAGATTGGGCATTTTAATATCCAAAAAGTTAAATATTTTTTATTAAAACTCAATTTATGTAATACTCAACATAAAATGTGTCATAGTGCATGTTTCCATTCAATTCTACGAGAGTTAAATGTTTAATTCCTATAATTCTAATCGTGTTCAAAAAGTGATGTGACGTTTTAATGTTCAAAGAGTGGAATATTTATTTAAACTCGATTTATGTAATCCTCAACAAATACTGAGTCACAGTGCATGTTTCCATTCAACTCTAAGAGAGTTAAATGTTTAATTCCTATAACCCTAATCGTCTTCAAAAAATGATGTGGCATTTAAATGTCCAAAGAGTTTAATATTTTTTTAAAAAAACTCGATTTATGTAATCCTCAAAAGAAAAAGTCACAGTCATGTTTCCATTCAATTCTAACAGTGTTAAATGTTTAATTCCCTAAACCCAAATCATCTTCAAAAAATGATGTGGCATTTTAAAGTCAAAAGAGTTGAATATTTTTTTTATAAAAAACTCAATTTATGTAATCCTCAACAAAAACTGAGTCACGGTGCATGTTTCCATTCAATTCTAAGAGAGTTAAATGTTGAATTCCTATGACGCTAATCGTGTTCAAAAAACAATGTGGCATTTTAATGTCAAAAGAGTTGAATATTTCTTATTAAAAACTCGATTTAAGTAATCCTTAACAAAAACTGAGTCACAGTGCAAGTTTCCATTGAATTCTAAGAGAGTTAAATTTTTAATTTCTAAAACCCTAATCATGTTCAAAAAATGATGTTGCATTTTAATGTCCTAAGAGTTGAATATTTTTTAAAAAAACTCGATTTATGTAATCATCAACAAAAACTGAGTCACAGTTCATGTTTCCTTTCAATTCTAACAATGTTAAATTTTTAATTCCTATAACCGAATCTTGTTCAAAAAATGATGTGGCCCTTTAATGTCCAAAGAGTTGAATATTTTTTATTAAAAACTCGATTTATGTCATCCTCAACAAAAACTAAGTCACAGTGCATATTTCCAATCAATTCTAACAGTGTTAAATGTTTAAATCCTATAACCTTATCTTGTTCAAAAAAAATGATGTGGCATTTTAATGTCCAAAGAGTTGAATATTTTTTATAAAAAACTCGATTTATGTAATCCTCCACAAAAATAGAGTCCCAGTGCATATTTCCATTCAATTCTAAGAGAGTCAAATGTTTAATTCCTATAACCCTAGTTGCGTTCAAAATAAGATTTGGCATTTTAATGTCCAAAGAGTTAAGTATTTTTTATTAAAAATCTCGATTTATTTAATCCTCAAGAAAAACTGAGTCACGGTGCATGTTTCCATTCAATTCTAACAGTGCTAAATGTTTATTTCCTATAACCTAATCTTGTACAAAAAATGATGTGGCCTTTTAATGTCCAAAGAATTGAATATTTTTTATAAAAAACTCGACTTATGTAATCCTCAACAATAACTGAGTCACAGTGCAAGTTTCCATTCAATTCTAAGAGAGTTACATGTTTAATTAATAACCTAATCTTGTTCAAAAAAACGATGTGGCCTTTTAATGTCTAAAGAGTTGAATATTTTTTATAAAAAACTCGACTTATGTAGTCCTCCCCAAAATCTGAGTAACAGTGCTTGTTTCCATTCTTTTCTAAGAGAGTTAAATGTTTAATTCCTGCAACCCTAATCGTGTTCAAAAAAAAAAGATGTGGCATTTTAGTGTCCAAAGGGTTGAATACTTTTTATAAAAAAACTTGAGTTATGTAATCCTCAACAAAAACTGAGTCACAGTGCATGTTTCCATTTTGTTCTAAGATTGTTAAATGTTTAATTCCTATAACCCTAATCGTATTTAAGAAACGATGTGGCATTTTAATGACCAAAGAGTTGAATATTTTTTATAAAAACATAGAATTATGTAATCCTCAACAGAAACTGAGTCACAGTGCCTGTTTCCATTCAATTCTACGAGAGTTAAATGTTTAATTCCTATAACCCTAATCATCTCCAAAAAATGATATGGCCTTTTAATGTCCAAAGAGTTGAATATTTTTTTAAAAAACTCAACTTATGTAATCCTCAACAAAAAGTGAGTCACAGTGCATGTTTCCATTCAATTCTAAGAGAATTAAATGTTTAATTCCTCTAAGCCCAAACGTGTCCAAAAAAAGATGTGGCATTTTAATGTCCAAAGAGTTGAATATTTTTTATAAAAACACAGAATTATGTAATCCTCAACAAAAACTGAGTCACAGTGCATGTTCCCATTCTATTCTAAGAGAGTTAAATGTTAAATTCATATAACCCTAATTGCACTAAAAAACAAGATGTGGCATTTTAATGTCCAATGCGTTGAATATTTTTATAAAAAATGGAATTATGTAGTCCTCAACAAAAACTGAGTCACATTGCTTGTTTCCATTCAATTCTAAGAGAGTTAAATGTTTAATTCCTACAACCCTAATCATGCCAAAAAAAGATGTGGCATTTTTATGTCCAATGAGTTGAATATTTTTTTAAAAAAACTCAATTTATGTAATCCTCAACAAAAATTGAGTCATAGAGCATGTTTCCATTCAATTCTAACAGTGTTAAATGTTTAATTCATATAACCTAATCTTGTTCAAAAAACGATGCGGCCTTTTAATGTCTAAAGAGTTGAAGATTTTTTATAAAAAAACTCGATTTATGTAATTCTCAACAAAAACAGAGTCACAGTGCATGTTTCCATTCAATCATAAGAGAGTTAAAAGTTTAATTCCTTTAACCCTAATCGTGTTCAAAAATGATGTGGCATTTTAATGTCCAAAGAGTTGAATATTTTTTTTATTAAAAGCTTGATTTATGTAGTCAACAACAAAAACTGAGTCACAATGCATGTTTCCATTCAATTCTAACAGTGTTAAATGTTTAAATCATATAACCTTATCTTGTTCAAAAAAATAATGTGGCCTTTTAATGTCTAAGGAGTTGAATATTTTTTATAACAAACTTGACTGATGTAATTCTCAACAAAAACAGAGTCACAGTTCATGTTTCCATTCAATTCTTAGAGAAATAAATGTTTAATTCCTATAAGCCTAATCGTGTTCAAAAAATGATGTCGTATTTTAATGTCCAAAGAGTTGAATATTTTATATAAAAAACTCGACTTATGTAATCCTCAACAAAAACTGAGTCACATCGCATGTTTCCATTCAATTCTAAGAGAGTTAAATGTTTAATTCCTAGAACCCTAATCGTGTTCAAAAAAGAATGTGGCATTTTAATTTCCAAAGAGTTGAATATTTTTTATAAAAACATAGAATTATGTAATCCTAAAAAAAAACTAAGTCACAGTGCATGTTTCCATTCAATTGTAAGACAGTTAAATGTTTAATTCCTATAACCCTAATTGTGTTCAATAAAGGATGTGGCATTTTCATGTCCAAAAAGTTGAATATTTTTTAAAAAAATTTTGATATGTAATCCTCAACAAAAACTGAGTCACAAAGCATGTTTCCATTCAATTCTGAGAGAGTTAAATTTTTAATTCCTTAAACCTAAATCGTGTCGAAAAAAATATGTGGCATTTTAATGTCCAAAGAGTTGAACATTTTTTATAAAAACATAGAATTATGTAATCCTCAATAGAAACTGAGTCGCAGTCCATGTTCCCATTTTATTCTAAAAGAGTTTCATATAACCCTAATTGCACTCAAAACAAGATGTGGCATTTTAATGTCCAATGAGTTGAATTTTTTATAAAAAAATAGAATTATGTAGTCCCCAACAAAAACTGAGTCGCAGAGCTTGTTTCCAATCTATTCTAAGAGAGATAAATGTTTAATTCCAACAACACTAATATTATCCAAAAAAAAGATGTAACATTTTCATGTCCAAAGAGTTGAATATTTTTTATAAAAAACTCGACTTATGTAATCCTCAACAAAAACTGAGTCACAGAATATGTTTCCATTCTATTCTAAGAGAGTTAAATGTTTAATTCCTACAATCCTAATTGTGCCCAAAAAAAGATGTGGCATTTTAATGTCCAAAGAGTTGAATATTTTTTATAAAAAACTCAATTTATGTAATCCTCAACAAAAATTGAGTTATAGTTCACGTTTCCATTCAATTCTAACAGTGTTAAATGTTTAATTCCTATAACCTAATCTTGTTCAAAAAATGATGCGGCCTTTTAATGTTTAAAGAGTTGAAGATTTTTTACAAAAAACTCGACATATGTAATCCTCAACAAAAACTGAGTCACACTACATGTTTCTATTCAATCCTAACAGAGTTAAATGTTTAATTCCTTTAAAGATAATCATGTTCAAAAAATGATGTGGCATTTTAATGTCCAAAGAGTTGAATATTTTTTATTAAAAACTCGATTTATGTCATCCTCAACAAAAACTAAGTCACAGTGCAAATTTCCAATCAATTCTAACAGTGTTAAATGTTTAAATCCTATAACCCCAATCATGTTCAAAAAATGATGTGGCATTTTAATGTCCAAAGAATTGAATATTTTTTATAAAGAACTCGACTTATGTAATCCTCAACAATAACTGACTCACAGTGCATGTTTCAATTCAATTCTAAGAGAGTTACATGTTTAATTCATAACCTAATCTTGTTCAAAAAAAATGATGTGGCCTTTTAATATCTAAAGAGTTGAATATTTTTTATAAAAAACTCGACTTATGTAGTCCTCCCCAAAAACTGAGTCACAGTGCTTGTTTCCATTCTTTTCTAAGAGAGTTGAATGTTTAATTCCTGCAACCCTCATCGTGTCCAAAAAAAAGATGTGGCATTTTGGTGTCCAAAGGGTTGAATACTTTTTATAAAAAAACTTGATTTATGTAATCCTCAACAAAAACTGAGTCACAGTGCATGTTTCCATTCTGTTCTAAGATTGTTAAATGTTTAATTCCTATAACCCTAATCGTATTTAAGAAACGACGTGGCATTTTAATGTCCAAAGAGTTAAATATTTTTTATAAAAAACTCGATTTATGTAATCCTGAAAAAAACAGAGTCACAGTGCATGTTTCCATTCAATTCTAAGAGAGTCAAATGTTTAATTCCTATAACCCTAGTTGAGTTCAAAATAAGATTTGGCACTTTAATGTCCAAAGAGTTAACTATTTTATATTAAAAATCTCAATTTATGTAATCCTCAACAAAAACTGAGTCACAGAGCATGTTTCCACTCAATTCTAACAGTGCTAAATGTTTATTTCCTATAACCTAATCTTGTACAAAAAACGATGTGGTCTTTTAATGTCGAAAGAGTTGAATATTTTTTATAAAAAATTTGACTTATGTAATTCTCAACAAAAACTGAGTCACAGTGCATGTTTCCATTCAATTATTAGAGAGTTAAATGTTTAACTCCTATAAGCCTAATCGTGTTCAAAAAACGATGTCGCATTTTTATATCCAAAGAGTTGAATATTTTTTATAATAAGCTCGACTTATGTAATCCTCAAAAAAATTGAGTCACAGTGCATGTTTTCATTCAATTCTGAGAGAGAGTTAAATGTTTAATTCCTTTAAACTAAATCGTGTCCAAAAAAGTTGTGGCATTTTAACGTCCAAAGAGTTGAATATTTTTTTATAAAAACATAGAATTATGTAATTCTCAACAAAAACTGAGTCACAGTGCATGTTTCCATTCAATTCTAAGAGAGTTAAATGTTTAATTCCTATAACCCCAATCACGTTCAAAAAATGATGTGGCATTTTAATGTCCAAAGAGTTGAATATTCTTTTATAAAAAACTCGACTTATGTAATCCTCAACCAAAACTGAATCACAGTGCATGTTTCCATTCAATTCTGAGAGAGTTAAATGTTTAATTCCTTTAACCCAAATCTTGCCCAAAAAAAGATGTGGCATTTTAATGTTCAAAGAGTTGAATATTTTTTATAAAATCATAGAATTATGTAATCCTCAACAGAAACTGAGTCACAGTGCATGTTCTCATTCTATTCTAAGAGAGTTAAATGTTTAATTCATATAACCCTAATTGCACTCAAAATAAGATGTGGCATTTTAATGTCCAATGAGTTGAATATTTTTTATAAAAAAATAGAATTATGTAGTCCTAAAAAACTGAGTCACAGTCTTGTTTCCATTCTAATCTAAGAGAGTTAAATGTTTAATTTCTACAACCCTAATCTTGTCCAAAAAAAGATGTGACATTTTAAAGTGCAAAGAGTTGAATATTTTTTATGTAAAACTCGATTATGTAATCAACAACAAAACTGAGTAACAGTGCAAGTTTCCATTCAATTATGAGAGAGTTAAATGTTTAATTACTTTAACCCTAATCGTGTGCAAAAAATGATGTGGCATTTTAATGTCCAAAGAGTTGAATATTTTTTTATTAAAAACACGATTTATGTAATCCTCAACAACAACTGAGTCACAGTATATGCTTCCATTCTTTTCTAAGAATGTAAATTGTTTAATTCCTATAACCCTAATCGTGTTCAAAAAACGATGTGGCATTTTAATGTCCAAAGATTTGAATAATTTTTATAAAAAACTCGACTTATATAATCCTCAACAAAAACTGAGTCACATTGCATGTTTCCATTCTATTCTAAGAGAGTTAAATGTTTAATTCCTACAACCCTAATCGTGTCCAAAAAAAGATGTGGCATTTTATTGTCCAAAGAGTTGAATACTTTTTATAAAAAAACTCAACTTATGTAATCCTCAACCAAAACTGAGTCACAGGTCATGTTTCCATTCAATTCTGAGAGAGTTAAATGTTTAATTACTTTAACCCAAATATTGTACAAAAAAAGATGTGGCATTTTAATGTTCAAAGAGTTGAATATTTTTTATAAAATCATAGAATTATGTAATCCACAACAAAAACTGAGTCACAGTGCATGTTCCCATTCTATTCTAAGAGAGTTAAATGTTGAATTCATATAACCCTAATTGCACTCAAAACAAGATTTGGCATTTTAATGTCCAATGAGTTGAATAGTTTTTATAAAAAAAATAGAATTATGTAGTCCTAAAAAAAACTGAGTCACAGTGCTTGTTTCCATTCTATTCTAAGAGAGTTAAATGTTTAATTTCTACAACCCTAATCTTGTCCAAAAAAAGATGTGACATTTTAAAGTCCAAAGAGTTGAATATTTTTTATGTAAAACTCGATTATTTAATCCACAACAAAACTGAGTCACAGTGCAAGTTTCTTTTCAATTATGAGAGAGTTAAATGTTTAATTACTTTAACCCTAATCGTGTGCAAAAAATGATGTGGCATTTTAATGTCCAAAGAGTTGAATATTTTTTTTATTAAAAACACGATTTATGTAATCCTCAACAACAACTGAGTCACAGTATATGTTTCCATTCTTTTCTAAGAATGTAAATTGTTTAATTCCTATAACCCTAATAGTGTTCAAAAAACGAGGTGGCATTTTAATGTCCAAAGATTTGAATATTTTTTATAAAAAACTCGACTTATGTAATCCTCAACAAAAACTGAGTCATATTGCATGTTTCCATTCTATTCTAAGAGAGTTAAATGTTTAATTCCTACAACCCTAATCAACTCCAAAAAAAAATGTGGCATTTTATTGTCCAAAGAGTTGAATACTTTTTATAAAAAAACTCGATTTATGTAATCCTCAACAAAAATTGAGTCACAACGCATGTTTTCATTCAATTCTAAGAGAGTTAAATGTTTTGTTCATTTAACCCAAATCTTGTCCAGAAAAAGATGTGGCATTTTAATGTTCAAAGAGGTGAATATTTTTTATAAAATCATAGAATTATGTAATCCTCAACAGAAACTGAGTCACATTGCATGTTCCCATTTTATCCTAAGAGTGTTAAATGTTTAATTCATATAACCCTAATTGCACTCAAAACAAGATGTGGCATTTTAATGTGCAATGAGTTGAATATTTTTTTATTAAAAACACAATTTATGTAATCCTCAACAACAACTGAGTCACAGTATATGTTTTCATTCTTTTCTAAGATTGTAAATTCTTTAATTCCAATAACCCTAATCGTGTTCAAAAAAGGATGTGGTATTTTAATGTCCATAGAGTTGAATATTTTTTATAAAAAACTCGACTTATGTAATCCTCAACCAAATCTGAGTCACAGTTCATGTTTCCATTCAATTCTGAGAGAGTTGAATGTTTAATTACTTTAACCCAAATATTGTACAAAAAAAGATGTGGCATTTTAATGTTCAAAGAGTTGAATATTTTTTATAAAATCATAGAATTATGTAATCCACAACAGAAACTGAGTCACAGTGCATGTTCCCATTCTATTCTAAGAGAGTTAAATGTTTAATTCATATAACCCTAATTGCACTCAAAACAAGATGTGGCATTTTAATGTCCAAAGAGTTGAATATTTTTTATAAATAAATAGAATTATGTAGTCCTAAAAAAAAAACTAAGTCACAGTGCTTGTTTCCATTCTATTCTAAGAGAGTTAAATGTTTAATTTCTAAGAGAATTATGAGTTCTAAGAGAATTATGAGTTGAATATTTTTTATAATTGTTTCCAAAAAAAAGATGTGGAATTTTAATGTCCAAAGTGTTGAAAATTTTTTATAGAAAAACTCGACTTATATAGTCCTCAACAAAAATTGAGTCATAGTGCATGTTTCCATTCTATTCTAAGAGAATTAAATGTTTAATTCCTATAACCATAATCGTGTCCAAAAAAGATGTGGTATTTTAATGTCCAAAGAGTTGAATATTTTTTATAAAAACCTCGATTAATGTAATCCTCAAGAAAAACTGAGTCATAATTCATGTTTCCATTCAATTCTAAGAGAGTTAAATGTTTAATTGCTATAACCCTAATCATGTTCAAAAAACCAATGCGGCATTTTAATGTCCAAAAAGTAGAATATTTCTTATTAAAAACACGATTTATGTAATACTCAACAAGAACTAATTCACAGTGCATGTTTCAATTCAATTCTAAGAGAGTTAAACATTTAATTCCTAAAACCCTAATCATATTCAAAAATCTATGTTGCATGTAAATGTTCAAAGAGTTGAATTTTTTTTTTAAAAAAACACGATTTATGTAATTCTCAACAAAAACTGACTCACAGTACATGTTTCCATTCAATTCTAAGAGAGTTAAATGTTTAATTCCTATAACCCTAATCGTATTCAAAAACCGATGTTGCATTTTAATGTCCAAAGAGTTGAATACTTTTTAAAAAAATTTGAGTTATGTAATCCTCAAAAAAAACTGAGTCCCAGTGCATGTTTCCATTCAATTCTAAGAGATTTAAATATTTAATTCCTATATCCCTAATCGTGTTCAAAAAACGATGTGGCATTTTAATATCCAAAGAGTTGAATAGGTTTTATAAAAAACTCAATTTTTGAAATAGTCAACAAAAACTAAGTCACAGTGCATGTTTCCATTCAATTCTAAGAGTGTTAAATGTTTAATTCCTATAACCCTAATCGTATTCAAAAACCGATGTTGCATTTTAATGTTCAAAGAGTTAAATATTTTTTTTTAAAAACTCGATTTATGTAATTCTCAACAAAAACTGAGTCACTATGCATGTTTCCATTCAATTCTAAGAGAGTTAAATGTTTAACTCCATTAACCCTAATCTTGTTCAAAAAACAATGTGGCATTTTAATGTCTAAAGAGTTGAATATTATTTTATAAAAAACTCGATTTATGTAATCCTCAACCAAAACTGAGTCGCAATGCATTTTTCCATTCAATTCTATGAGAGTTAGATGTTCAATTCCTTTAACCCTAATCGTGTCCAAAAAAAGATGAGGCATTTTATTGTCCAAAGAGTTGAATATTTTTTGTAAAAAACAATAGAATTATGTAATCCTCAACAAAAATTGATTCACTTTGCATGTTTCCATTCAGTAATAAGATTGCTAAATGTTTAATTCCAATAACCCTAATCGTGTGCAAAAAAAGATGCGACATTTTAATGTCCAAAGAGTTGAATATTTTTGATTAAAAAACTCGATTTATGTAATCCTCAAGAAAAACTGAGTCACAGTGCATGTTTCCATTCATTTCTATGAGAGTGAAATGTATAATTCCTATAGCCTTAATCGTGTTCAAAAAACGATGTGGCATTTTAATGTCGAAAGAGTTGAATATTTTTTATTAAAAACTCGATTTATGTAATCCTCAACAAAAACTGAGTCACAGTGCATGTTTCCATTCAATTCTAAGAGAGTTAAAAGTTTAATTCCTATTCCCTAATCGTGTACAAAAAACGATGTGGCATTTTAATGTCCAAAGAGTTGAATATTTTTTATAAAAAACTCGACTTATGTAATCCTCAACAAAAACTAAGAAGTGCATGTTTCCATTCTATTCTAAGGGAGTTAAATGTTCAATTGCTATAACCATAATCATGTTCAAAAAAGATGTGGCACTTTTATGTCCAAAGAGTTGAATATTTTTATAAAAACCTCGATTTATGTAATCCTCAACAAAAACTGAGTCACAGTGCATTTTTCCATTCAATTCTAAGGGAGTTAAATGCTTAATTCCTATAACCCTAATCGTGTCCAAAAAACGATGTGGCATTTTCATGTAAAAAAAGTAGAATATTTCTTATTAAAAATTTGATTTATGTAATACTCAACAAAAATTGAGTCATAGTGCATGTTTCCATTCAATTCTAAGAGTGTTAAATGTTAAATTACTATAACCGTAATCGTGTCCAAAAAAAGATGCGGCATTTTAATGTCCAAAGAGTTGAATATTTTTTATAAAAACCTCGATTTATGTAATCATCAACAAAAACTGAGTCACAGTGCATGTTTCCATTCAATTCTAAGAGTGTTAAACGTTTAACTCCTGTACCCTAATCATGTTTGAAAAATGATTTGGCATTTTAATGTCCAAGAGTTGAATATTTTTAATTAAAAACTCGAGTTATGTAATCCTCAACAAAAACTGAGTCACAGTGCATGTTTCCATTCAATTCTAAGAGATTTAAATATTTAATTCCTATATCCCTGATCGTGTTCAAAAAACGATGTGGCATTTTAATCTCCAAAGAGTTGAATATGTTTTATAAAAGCTCGATTTTTGTAATAGTCAACAAAAACTGAGTCACAGTGCATGTTTCCATTTAATTCTAAGAGTGTTAAGTGTTTAATTCCTATAACGCTAATCGTATTCAAAAACCAATGTTGCATTTTAATGTTCAAAGACTTAAATATTTTTTTAAAAAAATTCGATTTATTTAATTCTAAAAAAAACTGAGTCACTGTGCATCTTTCCATTCAATTCTAAGAGAGTTAAATGTTTAACTCCTTTAACCCTAATCTTGTTTAAAAAACGATGTGAGATTTTAATGTCCAAAAAGTTGAATATTTTTTATAAAAAGTTCGATTTATGTAATCCTAAACCAAAACTAAGTTACAGTGCATTTTTCCATTCAACTCTATAAGAGTTAAATGTTCAATTCCGTTAACCCTAATCGTGTCCAAAAAAAATGTGGCATTTTATTGTCCTAAGAGTTGAATATTTTTTGTAAAAAAATAGAACAATGTAATCCTCAACAAAAACTGATTCACTTTGCATGTTTCCATTCAGTTCTAAGATTGTTAAATGTTTAATTCCTATAACCTTAATCGTGTGCAAAAAATGATGCGACATTTTAATGTCCAAAGAGTTGAATATTTTTTATTAAAAAACTCGATTTATGTGATTCTCAAGGAAAACTGAGTCACAGTGCATGTTTCCATTCATTTCTAAGAGAGTGAAATGTTTAATTCCTATAGCCCTAATAGTGTTCAAAAAACGATGTGGCATTTTAATGTCTAAAGAGTTGAATATTTTTTATTAAAAACTCGATTTATGTAATCCTCAACAAAAACTGAGTCACAGTGCATGTTTCCATTCAATTCTAAGAGAGTTAAAAGTTTAATTCCTATTCCCTAATCGTGTACAAAAAACGATGTGGCATTTTAATGTCCAAAGAGTTGAATATTTTTTATAAGAAACTTGACTTATGTAATCCTCAACAAAAACTGAGAAGTGCATGTTTCCATTCTATTCTAAGGGAGTTAAATGTTCAATTCCTATAACCATAATCGTGTCCAAAAAAGATGTGGCATTTTAATGTCCAAAGAGTTTAATATTTTTTAAAAAAACTCGATTTATGTAATTCTCAACAAAAACTGAGTCACAGTGCATGTTTCCGTTCAACTCTAAGAGAGTTAAATGTTTAATTCCTTTAATCCTAATTGTGTTCAAAAAACGATGTGGCCTTTTAATGTCCAAAGAGTAGAATATTTTTTATTAAAAACACGACTTATGTAATCCTCAACAAAAACTGAGTCACAGCACATCTTTCCAATATGTTCTAAGATTGTTAAATGTTTAATTCCTATAACCCTAATCGTGTCTAAAAAAGATGTGGCATTTTAATGTTCTAAGAGTTGAATATTTTTTATAAAAACCTCGATTTATGTAATCCTCAACAAAAACTGAGTCACAGTGCATGTTTTAATTCAATTCTAAGATAGTTAAATGTTTAATTCCTATAACCCCAATCATATGCAAAAAAGATGTGGCATTTTAATGTCCAAAGAGTTTATATTTTTTATCAAAAAACTCGATGTATGTAATCCTCAACATAAACTGAGTCACAGTGCATGTTTCCGTTCTATTCTAGGATTGTTAAATATTTAATTACTATAACCTTAATCGTGTGCAAAAAAGATGTGGCATTTTAATGTTCAAAGAGTTGAATATTTTTTATAAAAAACTTGACTTATGTAATCCTCAACAAAAACAATATTACAATGAATGTTCCCATTCTATTCTAAGAGGGTTAAATGTTTAATTCCAATAACCCTAATCGTGTCCAAAAAAAAGATGTGGCATTTGAATGTCCAAAGAGTTGAATTTTTTTATAAAAACCTCGATTTATGTTATCCTAAAAAAACTGAGTCACAGTTCATGTCTCCATTCAATTTTAAGAGTGTTACATGTTTAATTCCTATACCCTAATCGTGTTCGAAAAATGATGTGGCATTCTAGTCACAGTGCATGTTTCCATTCTGTTCTAAGATTGTTAAAAATTTAATTCCTGTAACCCTAATCGTGTGCATAAAAGATGTCGCATTTTAATTTCTAAAGTGTTGAATATTTTTTATTAAAAAACCCGATGTACGTAATCCTCAACAAAAACTGAGTCACAGTGCATGTTTCTATTCTTTTCTAAGAGAGTAAAATGTTTAATTTCTATAACCCTAATTGCGTTCAAAACAAGATGTGGCATTTTAAGGTCCAAAGAGTAGAATATTTCTTATTAAAAACTCGACTTATGTAATAATCAACAAAATTTGAGTGACAGTGCATGTTTCTATTCTATTATAAGACAGTTAAATGTTTAATTCCTATACCCTAATCGTGTCCAAAAAAAGATGTGGCATTTTAATGTCTAAAGAGTAGAATATTTATTATTAAATACTCGATTAATGTAATCACCAACAAAAACAGGGTCACAGTGCATGTTTCCACTCAATTCTAAGAGAGTTAAATGTTTAATTTCTATAACCCCAATCGTGTTAAAAAAGGATGTGGCATTTTATTGTCCAAAGAGTTGAATATTTTTATTAAAAACTCGATTTATGTAATCCTCAACAAAAATTGAGTCACAGTGCATGTTTCCATTCAATTGTAAGAGTGTTAAATATTTAATTTCTATAACCCTAATTGGGTTCAAAACAAGATGTGGCATTTTAATGTCCAAAGAGTAGAATATTTCTTATTAAAAACTCAACTTATGTAACACTCAACAAAATTTGAGTTACAGTGCATGTTTTTATTCTATTCTAAGAGAGTTAAATGTTTAATTCCTATACCCTAATCGTGTCCAAAAAAAGATGTGGCATTTTAATATCTAAAGAGTAGAATATTTAATATTAAATGCTCAATTTATGTAATCACCAACAAAAACTGGGTCACAGTGCATGTTTCCACTCAATTCTAAGAGATTTAAATGTTTAATTCCTATAACCCCAATCGTGTTAAAAAAGGATGTGGCATTTTATTGTCCAAAGAGTTGAATATTTTTATTAAAAACTCGATTTATGTAATCCTCAACAAAAATTGAGTCACAGTGCATGTTTCCATTCAATTCTAAGAGTGTTAAATATTTAATTTCTATAACCCTAATTGCGTTCAAAACAAGATGTGGCATTTTAATGTCCAAAGAGTTGAATATTTCTTATTAAAAACACGACTTATGTAATACTCAACAAAATTTGAGTCACAATGAATGTTTCCATTCTATTCTAAGAGAGTTAAATGTTTAATTCCAATAACCCTAATCGTATCCAAAAAAAGATGTGGCATTTTAATGTCCAAAGAGTTGAATTTTTTTATAAAAACCTTGATTTTATGTAATCCTAAAAAAACAGAGTCTGAGTTCATGTGTCCATTCAATTCTAAGAGTGTTAAATGTTTAATTCCTATACCCTAATCGTGTTCGAAAAACGATGTGGCATTTTAATGTCCAAAGAGTTGAATATTTTTTTTTAAAAACAGGATTTATGTAATCCTCAACAAAAACTGAGTTACAGTGCAAGTTTCCATTCCGTTCTAAGATTGTTAAATATTTAATTACTATAACCCCAATCGTGTGCAAAAACGATGTGGCATTTTAATGTCCAAAGAGTTGAATATTTTTTATAAAAAACTCAACTTAATCCTCAACGAAAACTGAGTCACAATGAATGTTTCCATTCTATTCTAAGAGAGTTAAATGTTTAATTCCAATAGCCCTAATCGTATCCAAAAAAAGATGTGGCATTTTAATGTCCAGAGAGTTGAATTTTTTTTTATAAAAACCTCGATTTATGTAATCCTAAAAAAAACTGAGTCTGAGTTCATGTGTCCATTCAATTCTAAGAGTGTTAAATGTTTAATTCCTATACCCTAATCGTGTTTGAAAAACGATGTGGCATTTTAATGTCCAAAGAGTTGAATATTTTTTTTTTAAAATTCGATTTATGTAATCCTCAACAAAAACTGAGTCACAGTGTATGTTTCCATTCAATTCTAAGAGAGTTAAATGTTTAATTCCTTCAACACTAATCGTGTTCAAAAATCGATGTGGCATTTTAATGTCCAAAGAGTTGAATAGTTTTTTATAAAAACTAGATATAGCTAATGCTCAACCCTATTTGTGTTCAATAAACGATGTGGCATTCTAATGCCCAAAGAGTTGAATATCTTTTACAGAAAAACTCGAAACAAAAACTGAGTCAGAGTGCATGTTTCCATTCTATTCTAAGAGAGTTAAAAGTTTAATTCCCATAACCCTAATCGTGTCCAAAAAAAGATGTGGCATTTTACTGTCCATAGAGTTGAATATTTTTTATAAAAAACTCAATTTATATAATTCTCAACAAAAACTGAGTCAAAGTGCATGTTTCCATTCAATTCTAATAGGGTAAAATGTTTAATTCCTATAACCCCAATCGTGTTCAACATATGATGTGGCATTTTAATGTCAAAATAGTTGAATATTTTTTTATAAAAAAACTCGACTTATGTAATCCTCAACAAAAACTGAGTCAGAGTGCATGTTTCCATTCAATTCTAAGTGAGTTAAATATTTAATTCCTATAACCCTAATCGTGTCCAAAAAAATGATGTGGCATTTTAATGTCTAAAGAGTTGAATACTTTTTTGTAAAAAAACTCGATTTAGCTAATCCTCAATAAAAACTGAGTCACAGTGCATGTTTCCATTCTGTCCTAAGATTGTTAAATATTTAATTCCTATAACCCTAATCGTGTCCAAAAAAAAAAAAGAAGTGGCACTTTAATGTCCAAATAGTTGAATATTTTTTATAAAAAACTCGATTTATGTAATCCTCAACAAAAACTGAGTCATAATGCATGTTTCCATTAAATTCTAAGAGAGTTAAATGTTTAATTCCTTTAACCCTAATAGTGTTCAAAAAACGATGTGGATTTTTAATGTCCAAAAAGTTGAATATTTTTTATAAAAAACTCAATTTGTGTAATCCTCAACAAAAACTGAGTCACAATACATGTTTCTATTCAATTCTAAGAGATTTAAATGTTTAATTCCTATAACGCTAATTCCATTCAAAACAAGATGTGGCATTTTAAAGTCCTAAGAGTTGAATATTTTTTATAAAAAACTCGATTTATGTAATCCTCAACAAAAACTGAGTCACAGTGTATGTTTTCATTCTATTCTAAGATTGTTAAATATTTAATTCCTATAACCCTACCTGTGTGCGAAAAAAGATGTGGCATTTTAATGTCCAAAGAGTTGAATATTTTTTATTAAAAGATTCGGATTATGTAATCCTCAACAAAAACTGAGTCATACTGCATGTTTCCATTCTTTTGTAAGAGAGTTAAATTTTTAATTTCTATAACCCTAATTGCATTCGAAACAAGATGTGGCATTTTAATATCCAAAGAGTTGAATATTTTTTTATTAAAAACTCGATTTATGTAATCCTCAACAAAAACTGAGTCACAGTGTATGTTTCCATTCAATTCTAAGAGAGTTAAATGTTTAATTCCTTCAACACTAATCGTGTTCAAAAACCGATGTGGCATTTTAATGTCCAAAGAGTTGAATAGTTTTTTATAAAAAACTCGATATAGCTAATGCTCAATAAAAACTGAGTCACAGTGCATGTTTCCATTCCATCCGAAGATTGTTAAATATTTAATTCCTATAACCCTAATCGTGTCCAAAAAAAGAAGTGGCACTTTAATGTCCAAATTGTTGAATATATTTTATAAAAAAACTCGATTTATGTAATACTCAACAAAAACAAAGTCACAGTTCATGTTTCCATTCAATTCTAAGAGAGTTAAATGTTAATTCCTTTAACCCTAATCGCGTTCAAAAAATGATGTGGCTTTTTAATATCCAAAGTGTTGAATATTTTTTTATAAAAAACTCGATTTAGCTAATCCACAACAAAAACTGAGTCACAGTGCATGTTTCCATTCTGTTCTAAGATTGTTAAATATTTAATTCCTATAACCATAATCGTGTCCAAAAAAAGATGTTGCATTTTAATGTCCAAAGAGTTGAATAATTTTTTTACTAAAAAACTTGTTTTATATAATCCTCAACCAAAATTGAGTCACATTGCATGTTTCTATTAAATTCTAAGAGAGTTAAATGTTTAATTCATATAACCCTTATCGTGTTCAATAAACGATGTGGCATTTTAATGTCCAAAGAGTTGAATATTTTTTATAAAAAACTCGACTTATGTAATCCTCAACAAAAACTAAGCAGAGTCCATGTTTCCATTCTATTCTAAGAGAGTTAAATGTTTAATTCCTATAACCCTAATCGTGTCCAAAAAAAGATGTGGCATTTTAATGTCCATAGAGTTGTATATTTTTTATAAAAAACTCGATTTATGTAATTCTCAACAAAAACTGAGTCACAGTGCATGTTTCCATTCAATTCAAATAGAGTTAAATGTTTAATTCCTATAACCCTAATCGTGTTCAAAAAACGATGCGGCATTTTATTGTCTAAAGAGTTGAATATCTTTTATAAAAAAACTTGATTTATGTAATCCTCAACAAAAACTGTGTCAGAGTGCATGTTTCCATTCTTTTCTAAGAGATTTAAATATTTAATTCCTATAACCCTAATCGTGTCCAAAAAAAGATGTGGCATTTTAATGTCCAAAGAGTTGATTATTTTTTATAAAAAGCTCGATTTATGTAATCCTCAAGAAAAACTGAGTCACAGTGCATGTTTCCATTCAATTCTAAGAGAGTTAAATGTTTAATTCCTTTAACCCTGATCAGGTTCAAAAAATGATGTGGCATTTTAATTTACAAGGAGTTGAATATTTTTTTATAAAAAACTCAATTTAGCTAATCCTCAACAAAAACTGAGTCAAATTGCATGTTTCCTTTCTGTTCTAACATTGTTAGATATTTAATTCCTATAGCCCTAATCGTGTTCAAAAAAAGATGTGGCATTTTAATGCCCAAAGAGTTGAATATTTTTATTAAAAAACTCATTTTATGTAATCCTCAACAAAAACTGAGTCATAGTGCATGTTGTTGATACTTTGTTTTGATGATAACAAAAACTGTGTTAAAATTTTGCAAAATGATTTTTGAATCACAAGCTTTAAGTGTTGAATAAGTACTTCTTTAAGATACTCGAGTGTTTTGTCAAATTGTTGACAGTACTCGAGCAGTGGAATCCAATACTCAAGTACTGCATGTTTTGAACATAAGAAAATTGAGCACTTCCAGCTAACACTTCAAGTATTGACATGAAGTATTGTCAATACTCGAGTGTTGGAATATGGCACTCGAGCACTGTGCTTTGAAAATGAGTTCTTAAACTATGCTATGAGTGAACACTACAAGTATTAGCTGATAGCAAAGCCAATGCTCGAGCACTAGGTTTCTAGTACTCAAGCATTGGGGTTTTAGAAAACGCTTCAAGTCAACACTTCAAGTATTGGCTGAAAGTATTGCCAATACTCGAGCACTGAATTTCAGCACTCGAGTGTTGACTATTTTTCTCAACATTGTCAGGTAACACTTTCAGTATTGGCTGATAGCACAGCTAACACTCGAGCACTGCATTTTCAACACTCGAGTGTTGAGACTTTGGACAGTGCTGTCATGTGACACTCCAAGTGAAAGCTTCCAGCAAAGCCAACACTCGAGCATAGATTTCCAGCACTCGAGTGTTGTGACCTTTTACTCAACACTCGAAGCCACTACTGCAAGTGTTGTCTGCCAGCACTACTAACACTCGAGCACCAGCTTTCCATCACTCGAGTATCGAGCTGAAAACTTCCACTGTTCATCAATACTCTATCTCAACGCTTCCAGTATTCACTTCCAGCATGACCAGTACTCGACTATCATCATTTCATCACTCGAGTATTATGATTTGTCAAAATTATTTTTCATCACTTGCACAGAATGCTCGAGTATTCCTAGAAAGTATCATCAACACTCAAGCATTGAGATTTACCACTCGAGTATTTGATTCTTTTAAAAACACTTTCACTTAACACTCGAACATTGCATCAAAGAACTAAACTTTTCTTTGAAATATTTTGAGCAAAATTCGAGCATAAAAACCTTATGCTCGAGCACTGTTTCTCTCTCTCTCTCTCTGATAGCTTTGTGTCAGACACACCTTACCTACGCTTTATACCTACTTTCCTTATTTGTGTAACGACATTTTTGAATTCTAACTGCTCTCATAAATGTAAAAGCTTGAAACATTAAATAAGGAAGGAAGCACAGGCATGGTCTGAGACTCGGAGATTTTAACGTTCTTATGCAACCTTCAACCTAGACTAACTCAAAGGCATTAAATGCCATTAATGTAGAAGCAATTGGTCGTTGATGAGAGTAACGGATATTGAATGCAGTCTAACAGACAATTCATCAATACTCAACTATAAAAGGACCAGCATTCATTACAGAGACAACAAGATACTCTGAGCATTTTAAAGCCTACATTTACTACGCTCTCTGTAATCTTTCAATAATATATTCTGAGCTTCATTATTAGCCATCTACTCTTTTGAGAGAGATATTTAAGGCTGAAACACTTTGTAAAATTGTGAGAAACTCAAGGACGGGGACTTGAGTAAATTTGGGTGAACGTGAGTTAGAAAACAGAGAGTGTCATACTCTGTCTTAGTGAAAAGAGAAAGGGGGAGTGATTCCCAGATTGTAAAGG
>JANTPZ010145432.1:0-41534 GCA_025593235.1 Vachellia pachyceras | reverse complement strand
TCCTGGGGGTTCCGGCATCCGCTGGGGCAGCTAGCAGCGGGTTCATTCCGGTTGACGTTATGAAGTCTCAGGTTGTTCCGGCGATCAAGGGGTCTCCGAAATACGGCGGAGTCATGATCTGGGACAGGTCCAATGATCTCAAAAGTGGCTATAGCAAAGCCATTATCGGTTCCATCTAAGGAACTCATTAGATGCGAACAATCGAATAAGTAGCTGATCAGATTGGTTGGGGTTTGAAAATAAGCTTCATGAGCGATACGAGAACTTCTTATATGTAATATTGTATCCATGTCATATGAATTTGAAATAAAAATAAATAAATAGTGTTTCTACTTCAACTTTCATATCGTTCTGATATTACAATATATCGGTAGTGCTTATTATTATTATTATTAAATCAAATATATAATCTTCGACTGCAGTTTCAGTAATATACCAAAATATTTCCTGTTTTTAATCAAAGCGTTCGATTTTAAGAACTTCTTGTTAATTAATCATCTTTTTTTCTTTTCTAATTTCAGATTTCAGACATTATGTCTGAGTTGGGGATGAAAACTCAAATCTAGTCCAATGTCACATACTGCCATACTTTTGAAAGCTGGTTGGATTCGTTGTTAAATTGGGTCAAAGTTTGAAAATATGAGAAGTTCATGGAGATAAATATGACTAAATTTCAGGTCAAAAGTATAATTATGGAAACTCCGACGACTTGAGAAAACTCGAGAAAATCCTGGAGAATAGGAAAGAGGTTCCTAAGATATTTTGAGGCCTAGAGAAATAAATTGAATTGAAAATTCCTCAAAAATAATTTATTTGTCCGAAAGCCTACTTTTGGAAAAGAAGAAAACAATTATTAAAATATACAAAGGCCCAGAAAATTAAGGAAAATTGTATAGATAACTATTTTAGGAAATGTAAGAGTCCAATGAAAATTTTCTTATTCATGTAGATTAAAGGTTAATTTTTAGCTAAAATTTTTTAGGAAAATTATCTTATAATGTAAATGATATAATTGATTTAGAAAATTCCATAGAAAGTATCTTTCTCTGAAATTTATTAGATAATTTTGTTTGGTATATAAAGAGAGCACAAAGGCTCAACAGAAAGAAAAATTACAAACAATGAATAAACTCTCAGACAATCATTCGCATACAGCTCCTGTAGGTGTTGCGGACACAAGTAGTAAGTTCTTGAGACTGAGATAGCCTCCTTAGCCAAAGCATTTGCCAAATGATTCTGCTCTCTCGAAACATATTGGATGATTACATTCTACTCTTTTGCCATGAGTTCTCTAATATATGCAAATAACAAACCATTGTTAGTAGAATCATATTCTTTTTTTGGTATAAACTATTTGGTATCCTGGGGTATACTGGGTTTATTGCCCGCCTCAGATTAATCCAGACCCCCGCGAGAAGACCTTATGGTGGTAGCGAGGTACCGATGGGACAACCTCTTTGAGGTTGCGTTAATGATCGCGGCTGTTACTCCCTAGGGTTCGAACCCTCGCCCTGAGGAATACTGGTAGTAGCCCTTCTCAACTCTACCAAACGCCCATTGGTTAGAATCACATTCTTAATACCAATAGAAAAGGGGTAAAACGTTAAATTTGTTACCCCAAGTTCAAAAATGAAATTGGGCCCATGCAAAGCCCAAACTAGCAAGCCCAGGATGTGCCACACCCGACCAAGTGAAGAGCTTCAGGTCTTCTATTGGTTGGTTCAAGAAAATAACCCATCGTCCGTGGGTTCAACTGGTGAAGGTGTTGGACACTCTCACCAAAGGGAGAGGGTTTGATACCGAGGAATGTCACTTTATTGTGGTTCCAGTCGCGGCGCTTTGGGAGACATCCTAGCTCCTGGGTGCTTAGATAAACGCCTGAGAGTAATTGATGGCTCGCCCTGCCCAACATTGGTACGACCTAAGAGGAAGGGAGATTTCGTCTTGCCCTTGGCTTGTGGGTGAGCCCAACCCCCTGCCTAAAATTTTTGTATAAAAAAAAAGAAAATAAGGCTTATGGGTTAGTTAAGGGATAAGAATCCATGTGGGACCCACGGATTTTTTTTTTAAAAAAAAAAAGGTTCCATGCTCTCATTGAAACATCTCAGCCTTCGAGACTTCACTTTCGTCTAGCACTCGAAGTTCGCTCAGAGAATGAGAGGAGCCAAGAAGGAGAATGTGGAAGAAAAGGACATGAGTTCACATCATTATATTATGTAAATAAAATAATGGTGCTGTTTGGCAAATTGCCATAAGCACTTATATCTATGTCCAACAGTGTTTTTCCATAAAACGAGACAATCTCCTCCACATATTTACCTCGACTTGAGTGAAAATACCCATAAGTATTCTCCACTGCGTTACCAAATTTTCAGGAACTTGTTAATATTCACTTGTTATCCGTAAATTTTGGAACTTATAAAATATTATTTCAGTTACTTAGGACCTAATATACGATTCTCCCTTATTTTAGGGTTTGTTTGGATTGAGAGGGGACGGGGATGGTTAGCCTTGTTTGGTTTTATTGAGAGGGAGGGAAGAGATTTTTAATAATCCTTTATTCTGTTAAAAAAGAAAGGGTGATAATAATTTATTATGCTACCATTACATTTTAGTTTATTTTGTCTATCAACCATGCTATTGTTAAGGTTGGGAATGTAAGCTAGCCCACACTGGTTGATAGGTTGGGGTGAGGCAGCTTGAGCCCGCTTCCAACCCGTCAACTCGTCAAATTTTTTTAAAAAACTCTTTATTTTTTTCTTTTTTCCAGTTTTTCTATAAAGATTGCATAGTCATATGATTATCTTCCCACCAATAAATTTTTAATAATGAGTTCACATGATTTTAAGTTTTCTAAAAAAATATAAATACTAATGTTTTGTTATAATTATATATATATATAGTATTATAAAAAGTTGACATGAAAAGTAAAATATTTTATACATATAGTTAGTTATATTATTAATTGTTGGTGATGTTTATGTGTTTAAGGGGTTTAATTTGATCTTTTATACTTTCAATATTATTTTGAGGAGAACTAAAGGAAACCGTCTTTCAATGATTGAACAACCCTTAAATTATATGCTCCTAGCTAGAACCTTGCACTATGATAAAAGTTAATTAGAGGACACTGCAAGAATAATTTGGCACATGAAAGGGTGACCCACAATCTAGAAAGTTCACCGTGTTACCAATTAGTGATTAATAAATCTCTGACATATTTGAAGCCATATATATGAGACCAACCATAATAAAGATTCCAAATTCTAGGAATTCCTCCGACACAGATGGATTTGTTGCTTTGGATTTACACAATCTGCTTAACTTGATTCATGATTGAGTCTTAGATGTTCAGGGAAAAATGTCCTACCAATTTGCAACCACATATAATGAATTGTGTGATAACACAAGAACTGATCAGATCACTAGATCTTTTGGGACCATTTTACCAGCAACAAAACGACAAAATAATAGTGGTTTTAGCTAAGGAATGGGTCATTATATATCAGTATCGAATAATAGATAATTGTTCCAGAATGCATTTTTGGTTTTGTAACACACTCTACCACCTCCAAAGCTATTCCCAAACATAACATATAATTCTTAATACAAGAGTTAGATACTTCATTTATTCTTGCTATAAGAAACAACTATCATATATTCTGTTTATAAGAACATTTAGAGAATGTCTAAAGTTTTATTTGTTATTTCCCATTTTACCTTGATTGAATTACTCATTTTAAAACCAATTCATTTATTATTACTCTCACCCCATCTCCCATAAATAAGGCCATCTTAGCAAAAAAAAAAAAGTTATGATTTTTACATATTTTATGTCTTTGACAAAATTTTTAATCGAATTCAGTTTATATGTTTCTTATTAAAAGGAACGGAGGGATTAATTAATTTGAGTAGATTAAGAAAATTAATTTAGTTCTTTGTAACAAATATAAATTGATTTCTCTTAAATACCATAATTCATCTTTATTACCTATGGACAGAAACACTTTAATATATGCAAGCAATGGAAATACTTTGGAGGGGATATGATAAATTTGGAAGACAAAGGATTGAGATATTATATTTAGGATGAATTCCAATCTCAAATCAGATCTTATGTTAGAGACGAGAGATAAGAATTCAGTACTCTCATAAGTCTTTGGATCACTGAGAATGCTGTTCTTTATCCCCACAGAAGTCTTATGATGTCTGTATCCTCAATATCGCTTGCTCTCTCCGCAACTAACAAATTACTATGAAAGCACCAAACAATGAACATGCATGTGTCCAACCATGAGACCTGGATTTGCTTTAAAGAAGTTTTGGACTATCAGTGCATCAGCAAGCGATTGTTCCAGAGAACTAATTGCTAGTTAAGAATGAGGATAAGAATGACTTTGTGTGAAGCATGAGGATAAGAATGAGGCCGGGCTTGCTATTTGATCTGACCCATTAGGTGAGTTAGGTGTCAGGCGTGATTAGGGTCTAATTTACCTCTGGATTCAAGTGTGTACTTAAAAATTACTTGCTAATAAGATCTCATCACATTGATAACATGAATTTATCTTAGCGATTTTAAATCAATTGCTTACTATCTGGACCAAATGTTGTTGGCCTTTGATCCAAATATTAATTGTAAATAACTCATTACCAACTAAATCAATCTATGTTGGCCTTTAACCCTAATATATGAAATAAAAATTGGCGCCATGGTGACTGCCATCATTTTTGTGTACATATATGTGTATGTATTTCTTTTTTGGCTAAGCACTTGTATCTTCATATTGAAGTAATTTTTATTAAATGCATTATTGAGCATTAAAGATGAATATCTCTCTCAATGGAAATTGAACGTTGGTTCTCCATATTTATGCTACTATAGATTTATTAATAGACAACGCTTCATACTTCACATTAAATAGGAAACTATTTTATAAGGGGTGAACCTCTTCACTGTACCCAACTGCATTAATTACTCGTATCTGTTGATGCAATACATTCTTCTTTCTTTCTTTAATGCCTATCTTTTTTGGTTGTATAAATAAAAACACGCACACTCACCTGGCCATAGCGACAACAAGAGATCATGATCATTAAATTAAATAATATGGACTCATATTGATAGGGGTTAGGTTTCAAATTTATCCCTAGGAGTTTTCACTCATGAGCAACTTCGTTTTAAAAATATTTTTAGGTTTAAGGTTTGCCTCGAAAGTGTTAAAATGAAATCATATTACTTCTTACCATTAAAAATATTAACAGTGAGTGACAACAAACATTCTTGCTCCACCTCTAAACCTCACTAGTTAGGCGAGTAACATTCTGTATCCATTATAAGTTATGTGAAGCGATTGTTAATTGCCAGACAAAATGCGAGCAATTCTGCTTTCACACGTTCTTTGATATTTTACAAGTACGTAAAAGGAATGCCCAGAGCATATACCAGATCAAAACAATTATAGAAGTCACAATTCACAAAAGCTAGGATTATTAGCCTGCCGTTTGAGGAAGGGATAGGAAATTTTTGTGAATTTTTTAGTTTTAAAAAATCGCAGAAATAATTATAAAAGTTTTAAGAAGAGAACATGTATGAGAATAAACTGGTGAGAAAATTGATTAAAAGCTTTAGATCCCATTTTTTTCAATTTTTCAATTTGTTTTTAAATCTAACTCAAAGTTTTCCCCATTGTTCTCTTCAAATCCCCTTACCAAATGACTCTCTTGAGTAGTGCTGGGAAAATGGGCTCAATCCGCGAGTTGAGACCGCCAACCCGCGGGCTAAGGGCGGGCTAGGCTGCCATTGTGGCATCCCGCATGAAAACGGGCCAAACGGGCTGGCCCGCGGGTTGGCGGGCCAGCCCGCTTTTTTTATTTTTTTTAATATTTTTTAAAAAAATTTTATAGTTTTAATAGGAAGATGATGATGTTTCAAACTTTTAATAGCTTCAAATATTATTTGAAACCTTATTATTTTATCTTAAATACATACTTACTTTGAAGATTGTTGATTATGTATTATGTTTTTGTATTGTAAACATTGTTGATTATATTTTTTTAGAAATGTATTGTATTTTTCTTCCAAAAAATTAAATAGACTTAGTAAAATTTATGTAAATGTGTTGTTATTTTTTTAAAAAGAAAATTTCAATAAAATAATAATAAAAAATAAAATTTTAAAATAGAAAAAAAATAAAAAAAAGTGGCGGGCTGGCGGGCTAACCCGCCAACCCGCCTAAACGGGCCCGGGCTACCAAAATGGCAGCCCGTATAAAAACGGGCCAAATGGGCTGAGCCCATTTGGCCCGCGGGCTGGGGTGGGCCGGCCCGTTTCCCAGCACTACTCTTGAGTGTGATTTGTGGTAAAATGAAGTCAACAATGAAATCGCCTCTAATGATCTAAGGCCAAGTATCGTCGGGACAGATTTCTTAAAGCTTCTGAATATGGCTCCGGCTAGTATTGAGTATGATTATAGTAGTGTTGAAAGTTATTTTTACAATATGATTTACTGTAAACAATGTAAACAAGGTAAGTATACGATAAAATTTTTATCGCAGTTACATTAAGGTAATTTTTGAATGCTTTGACAGAGACATATAGATATTAGGACTAACATTAAAGGGATAAAAAATTGTGTCACCTTGTTTCGTCATGTAAATGTATGAATATATTTATATCTTTTCATAAATTCCCAAATAAATCCTTTAAGAGCCTTGGACCCCACCCCTCAGCAGTTCCAAAAATGCAATTCATTCATTGGAAATAGTGATGGGGTGTCTTGCATGGCTGACTTGTACATGACCGTATCCATTCTTTTTCTACAAATATCATCCTTTGATATTGATAATGTGAGTTAACCCGTGGGTTGCTATCCACCTCAACCAGCAAATTAAATGGATCAAACCCATGTGGCCCGCATTTTGGCAGGTTGTTAAAGCTGAAACCATCAACCCACCATTTTAATTTTTTAAAAAAATTTGTATATATTTGTAAAAAAAAGTAGTGAACAAGATAAATATTTACAAAAAAATAATTAAGATGAAGTTAATCGACTTCAAAAAAAATCTTTAGAATAAATTTTTATATATTATTGAACAATTATCATCATGTTAATCTTAAACTTTTTAAAAGATTACTTTTAATACATAAATAAAAATAACATTAAAAAATTGAGGCAAATACATACGGGTTGTATGACTAATGAAGATATATTTTAAAAAAATAAAACTATTTTCTTATGAGAAATAATAATAAAGCGGGATGGAGGGCTGGGCTCATTCAACCCGCATTTTGGTGGAATATTTTTTTGCAACCCGAACCTCGCCTTCAACCCACGGGTTGTGCCCGTTTTACCAGCTCTAATCCTCTTTGAGATGAACCTTTTTAGATTAATAGTGGAAGTTTCTTTTCCAACATAATTTATTATCTATGAGATAAGTGTATGGTCCATACTAAGCCACAAATTGCAAACTTAAGTCGCTGTCTAGCCTTGAAAATGGATCAAGAATATTAATTTTGATTTCCAAAGGTTGTATAGTGCAACCCCAGGGTCGTTCTCTCCAGAAGCAAGAAGGCGTACCAATAATTCGTAGCTTGGGTCTATGTTTGCTATGCAAATGCAATCAGGGTTTGATTCAAATTATCCTATGTACCTAAACTAATTACAAAACAACTAAATTCTTTTTGGTATTTTCTTGATTGAGAAACGAAAGTAAAGGCAGCTTTGAGAAAGAGAAGTGTGTGTGTGATGATGGGTGCCTCTTGAAAACAAAGTGTTCCATCATAGTTCGCAAAAGATTAGGGAAAGTATCGGTTTTCGCACTAAGTTTTCAAAATCAAAAACCCCAACAATTCGCATGGGTCCAGAGCGTTATACGATGATCTCCTTCTAAATCCCCACATGACTTAGTGGGTCCGAAATAACATGAAATGAACTCCATCCCATGAGATCCCTTAAGACCACTTAGTGTGTGTACGGAAATCGTAAAGTGACAAAATCAACTCCATACATTGTTGACTCTAAAACCAAGCACAACTAGGATGATAGAAGTGACCAACAAGATTTCATTGAATAAGCAAAATGAACTCTATTCTACTTTGTCAATCACAAAACAATTCAATACACAATAATCCAAGTTTGACTCAACCGAGACCAAGCATTTACATACAAATTACAAAGTCCAACTCGGAATCCAAGTAATCTATAATGTAAATACAGATTAAAAATCAATACTCCCCTTTCGGCACTTCGAACTCCGATTCACTTCATCTTCAAGAGGCTGGAGAAGTTTAGCTCCTCATGGATGATGGAAATGAGCTTCGAATGGATGATGAATGCATGATAGATGAATGGATGATGAAGAAATGGGGAAAAATGGTGGTAGTGTGTAGGTAGGGTGAAATGGGGATGCGATTCTCTCATCTCTTTGCTCTCTTCAGCTTCTTGTAGCCTCCCTTTCTTTCCTCCCTCGAAAATATCCTAATTCAGCATAATAAACTGTCCTGGGTCGGATCCATCAAGCCGGGTCGGGTTATTTTCCTTCTGAGGTAAAAATTCAGGTTCTGCACGATATTTGCCACAATGAACCTCACCCGAGAGTTCTTGCATGACTTCTTGAACTTTGGCCACGGCGAGTGGTGAATTGTGCCGCGACGAACTTTTCCAGCACTGCTTCCCTTGGCCTTTTGTAAGGAGTTTCTGAAATGAAATAGCAAATATGAGCAGTATCATTTGCTTATGATGCAATTTAGACACAATAAATCATTATTCATTGCATAGGTGCCCAAAATCACATTAATCCAAATCAATAACTCCTAACCTACATTTAAGCACTAAAAGGTCATGTATGGGCTAAAATTGACTCTAAGACTCTGAAAATTCAAGTAGAAAACTAATACAAATAAAGCTCAATCAGTATATGAGAGATGTTTTATTTTGACTTTGTGTGAATGTGATTTTGTAATGCCATAGCAAACTGATCCATTAATGTTGTTTGAGATATTGTAGTGGGTTACAATGAGAATTTGAAAGTTTGTAATATTGTAAAAGGTCACTCTTCCTTTGAACTCAACCTTGTTTGTATGAAAATTATTCGCCGCGTCCTCTCCAAGAAGAAGTGACCGATTTCTGTTTGTCTTATCATCCAATGGATTCGCATTGGGTCAGCACACCCAAACTCATCAAAACTGGACCGCGCATGAGCTGGACGATTCAGATTTTATTTTTATTTTTAAGAATAATTATTGTAATGCGTGTGGAATACAAAAATAAAGATAATATCTTAATCGACACTTTTTAAGAATTGATTCTTCATTTTCAAATTGTCATTTGAAAAAACTAAAATGAAATATCGATCGTCCAGATTATTTTAGAAAGATTGAAAAAGCTAAATGCATTATTTATATATTTATTTGTGTATATAATTTGATTACATATCAATTTAAAAGTCACACAAATTAATTTGGAGAGAAATGATCAATAGTGCATTTAGCTTTTTTAATCCTTTCAATAAAAGTTAGATAGCTCTTATATTAAGGATGGAATGTAATATGTTTTTTAAATATAAACTTGAATGCCCATATTTTAAGTTTTTTAAGAAAGACAAAAGGCTTTATCAGAGATTTAAAAGGCTCAGTCCCAGACTTAAAAAAAAAAAAAAAAGCTTCCAAACAACTATCATATATACCTTTCTTTTTAAGCCCAGCCCAACCTATTTTCACTCCTATTAATGATGATGGTGTTCATTTAGTTTTGGGTTTCTTCTGTTGATGTTGATAAAATTCAATTTTTGTTTTAATTTTTTCTTATGCGTAAAATTGTGTTGAGAAAAAAAAAGTGAGTTAGTTGTCATATATGAGCATGCCACCTTAGCAATATTGGGTCAATATCATCTCATTTTTCAAAACTTTGAGTGACATTGACCCATTAAAATTTTTTAAATGCCTAGTACCCCCCCCCCCCCACGAGAACTTTCAAGGTATTTTTACTCTTTAATCCATGAATGAATATACATGTTGTCTTGAGATAATGTGTGACAATTAGTAAACATATGTTATAAATACATTACAAGAATAGATATCTATAGACTCTTGATTTCCTAAACCATAAAACTATACATAAATTATTGTTGAAAAACTAAACAGATATTCAATGTACAAAGTGTCACAATGTATGTACAAAAAGTCACAATGTATATTCATTCATATTGATTGTATTATTCATTGCTCATAACCCTTTGAGGTCATACTTAGATGTCTATAAATATGATTTTGTATATAACATATAACGCATCCAAAAATGAATAGAATTCCCCTTAAACTTTCTCACAGCTCTCAAAATTTCTCTCCTCTTATAATTTACAACAACATCCATGTTATCAAAAAGAAGTTATAGGTGTCGCATTTTTAATTACATTTCAAATTGAAATCACTGTCATTCTTTATTCCGATCATTGTGCAAATCCCCTAAAGCGGATAGATTGGTTCGCTTGAATTAAATCTTTTCTATTATTATGGTTTGGGGCATTGGGATTCACAAAGTCATTTTTGAATGACGATTCAAATGAGCTCATTCACAAAATTAACACTCCTCCAACTAATATAGAAAATCACTCCTCGTTTTTGAAGTTAATTAATTGTCCATTTGAGTGGGAGAAACCGGTTTCATTTTAAGTCTGTTTAGATTAACAGTGAAAGCTAATTCTTCAACGTAAATATGAAATATGAGTTTTGTATTTTTCAACTCATTAACAAATGTGTTATTGATATGGTCCCAAATTGAGTTGACAGGAATTTTATAAGACTCAGGCAGTCAATTTGCTGGTTTCACAAATATAAATATGCAATATTACACATCTTTAATTTTTATTGAACAATTTAATGAATATACATTCCATACTCTTTTAAGTCATTAATACATATACATGAACGAATATGTATTCAAGTTGTTTATTATTACCCTTGATCCAAAAATGCCTATCGAGTTGAACAAAAAAAATGCCTATCGAGAAAGGTATGCTATTAAAGTCATTTACTAGATAGCGAAAAATAAATTCACATATTATTATTCTTAAAATATAAAAGCATGCATGAATCACTTTTACTGATCGTTGCCCTAAATACCATAATTTGTTTTTGCCAATAAAAGATCACTTTTTTTTTTTTTTTGCAAAAAGGATCACGTTCACACCTCAAATTTTGGATTAAGACTTGTGTCATCCGAAAGCGAACGATTTATCCAATAATATCTTTTAATCTTAGTCAACATCCAATAACGTCACAATAATTAGTAAGAGAGAGGTTAAAATTAAAGTTATGCTTTTCCAATTATGTTATTTAATTATTATTATTATTATAAACAATAACGTAAGTTGATTGAAATTTAACATTTATAAATACCAATAATATAAATTATGAATATTCATTTATTACTATTTTGTGTTATTTAATTGTACATGAACTCCTTAATTAGGGGCCATAGAAAGTGAATGAAAAAATTAAAATTAGTCGTTACGAATGTTGTAAACATTTTAGAGTCGTCTATAACTCAACTTTTAGAATAAACTAACAAATAAATTTTTTATGAAATATATTTTTATATGTATAATAGATAAAAAGAAAAACTATAAGATACTTTTTGATCTATTTTTGGATTTTTTTTCCCGGGTTCAAAGATCTATTTAAAACTTGAGAAGCTATATCAAATATCAATTATTGAATAACTCCTCAAACTTATATGGTAGGTTTCATGTTATTTCAAGACTTTATAGTTAATAACTTATAACTATCAATATAAAATATAAAATCTGTTAAAACTTATAAAATATAAAAATTCTAACTAATATATTCTCATGATTATTGTAAGCTATGAATAATAAGGTTGAGAATACAGTTTTTATTGAATTTTTAACAAATCCAAATGGCCTGTTATTTAATAATATCCAAATCATTTTCTTTTACTAATATGATAATTAATAGATTTGATACTACAGTGGGATTCATTCATCCATAGTAACTGGTGAACCCCACCTTCATGTTTTTCCCTTGTTGTTTGAGCAATTGAACTAGTATTGGGAAAGCGGGCCAGCCCGCCAAGTGGCGGGTTGGGATTTCCCAAACCGCATCCCGCCATGGCGGGTTGGCGGGCCACTTTTAATTTTTTTATAAAAAATAAAAAATAAATTCTTTTTCCTTTGTTTACCCAGTTTTTTTTAAGATTGTATATTTATGATATTCTCTTTCAAATTCTATGAATAAATGTTCAATAATTTCCTAAAAATAGAATTTAATATTACTTTTTTCTTTATAAAAAATATTGGGATGAAAAAAATAAAAAAATACATAAAAACTATTTTTTAAAAATAAAAAAATAAAAAGCGGGTTAGGTGGGCTGTCCCGCCAACCCGCGGGTTCAAGGTGGCGGGCTCGCTTTTGCCAGCCTGTAGCCCGCCACTTTTGGGGGGCTGGCGGGTTGGGCCCACGCCAGCACTAAATTGAACAATGTATGTCCAATGTCCAATTTAGAGTATGTTTGGTTTCTCTTCCTAAAATTTAGGTTTGATTTCAAAATTTAGGTTTTGTCTAAGTACTCACATTTTTCAGAAAAATAATTTTTGATACAAAACCTCGGTATGAAATCTAGGTTTTAAAAAAGTTATTTTCTTATCAAATCACACCCTCTCATAATAAATTTTCTCTTTCCTACCTTTTCTTTATTTCCCTTTCCTCTTTCATATATCCTTTTTGCAAATGCTTTAAGTTGTTAGATGCATATTAATTAGTAATTTGAAGGTTTTTTTTTAATCTCTGTCCTTTCTTTTCAATAGTTAGGATTAGTATAGAATGCTAGACGTTACTTGATGAGAGGGTTCTCAAGTTCAGCCTTTATATGGTTGGACTAGCCTCTCACGTCCAGCCAGTCAATGAGTGTTTGGTTCAATCTTTGCTTCCCCCATTCCATTATTTTAATAGGGGTTTCAACACAATGGCTTCATGCTTGATGCTTAGATGATGATGATGATGCATGCATGTATGTTTATGTCTTGTCCAGTCCCATTATTTTTGTATCCATGCTTCATCGTTGGGATCATCCTGAGACCAAGACGGAACCATTACTGAACAAGCTACAGCCAAAACCACGACATGCATTTCGGTTCGTATGTGGATAATTTTGTTGGAGATTAGCTGAGAGAGAACTAATAAAAGTGATGTCTAAATCACACGTTTCAAAAAAAAACTTCTGAGAAATCATGGTTTCCAGCCCCAAACTATATTTATAGGAGTATTTGGGTGAATTATTTCAACGGATAACTAATCTGCGTGTTCTTATTGTTTCATCAAGTATAAAAGCAATTGGCTATATTTGGCAAAGCGTTCAACAGCCCTAAAAGCACGTTTAACATTGTTTTTCCACAAAACGAGATAATCTCCTTCACACATTTACCTCGTAAATGGTAAAAACACTTCTCTACCGCTTTCCCAAACGGACACATTAACTCTATGTCCCTTTTGTTTCATCAAGTATAAAAGCAGTTAAGTTATAATTTTTACATATATATTTTATGTCTTTGACAAATTTTTTAATTGAATTCAGTTTAAGTGTTTCTTATTAAAAGGAACGGAGAGATTAATTAATTTGAGTAGATTGAGAAAATTAATTCGTAACAAATATAAATTGATTTTTCCAAAATATCATAATTCATCTTGATCACCTATGGACAGAAAAACTTTAACATATGCAAGCAATGGAAATACTTTGGAGGGGATATGATAAATTTGGAAGACAAAGGATTGAAATATTATATTTAGGATGAATTCCAATCTCAAATCAGATCTTATGTTAGAGACGAGAGATAATAATTCAGTACTCTCATAAGTCTTTGTGTCACTGAGAATGCTGTTCTTTATCCCCACAAAAGTCTATGATGTATGTATCCTCAATATCGCTTGCTCTCTCCGCAAAACCAACCATGAGACCGGAATTTGCCTTTAAATTAGTTTTGGACTATCAGTGCATCAGCGAGCGATTGTTCCAGAGAACTGATTGCAGCCACATGCTTGGAAAAAGCAATGCTATAGGGTCAAAAAGATTATATCTAGGCTACTGTTTATAATAATGAGGGGTTGCTAGTCAAAGCTAAATATATTTCCTAGCTATGTTGTATGATAATATGTTGGTGGTCAAGTTCAGTGATTGCATCAGACAAAGATCATTGTTAACAATCATTTGGTTTCTTAAAAAGAACTAAATAATCTCTCACCATACCATATTTCCTGGTCACAGCTTTAATATATTGGATAACATTCAGAATCACTTCTAAAAACGTTTTTACATAAGTTAAGATAAAATTTTTTTCAGGTAATTCTCTCAACTAATGTGTTGTAAGCAATGAAAATGGTCATATATACGTAACTCAGATCATAGAAGAATTAAACACTTCTCATGATCCGCAGAGAAAAGTAGGTGATAGAGATTCTTGGGCTGTGGGGCAGTGAATAGAATAAAAGTCTGTGATAATGTGTGGTGTAGGTCTAATTTCATTCTATTCCCTAGAGAGAGTAAAGTCGGAGTTATGACTTTGTGTGAACAGTGAGGATAAGAATGAGGCCGGGCTTGCTATTTGATCTGAGCCATTAGGTGAGTTAGGTGTCAGGCGTGATTAGGGTCTAATTTACCTCTGGATTCAAGTGCGTACTTTTAATTACTTACTAATAAGATCTTATCACTTTTTTTTTTTGGCTACAACATGAATTTATGTTAGGGATTTTAAATCAATTCCTTATCATCTGGATCAAATGTTGTTGGCCTTTGATCCATATACTAATTGTAAATCACTCATTAACAACTAAATCAATCTGTTGGCCTTTGACTCTTATATATGAAACAAAAATCTGCGCCATAGTGACTGCCATCATTTTTGTGTCTGTGTATGTATTTCTTTTTTGGCTAAGCATTTGTATCTTTACATCGAAGTAATTCTTATATTAAAGTATACCTTTAGTCCTTTATGTATGCGTCAAGTTTCATTTTAATCCTATAAGTTTAAAAAGTGTATTTTCAATCCCTTTAAGTTAACGCCGTTAGTTTATATTAACAAAAATTGCTAACTCATCAAATTTATTAGGTCATTATGGTTCACGTGTTTCTTAATTTGAGCCTTATAGTTTTCCCCCTTTTTATCAAGTCCATAGAGTTTTTCATTCTTTATTCTGTAACTAATAATCTTTGTAAATAATAAATTATTGTAATAATATTATGTTAATATTCTTTTAACCTTTTTAAATAAACATCTATATTATTTATGTTGCAATTTAAATTTTTATAATTATACACTTTGATGTAGAAATAATAAAAATTTTCTAAAGAATATAATATAATATAATTCTAACTAATTTATAGTTAATTATAATTCATTATTCTAATTACTTATTAATTTTCACAGAACAAAATTTTAAAAACTATGAAGAACCTAGTTAAAAATTAGGTGAAAACATAAAAACTTATAAAAATGCAAAAATTAGAGGGAGCTAATTAAATTATGAAGAACTTAATTAAAAATTGGTTGAAATTATAAGCATCTGCATATTAAGTATCCCTTATTTCAAATCTATGGTTTTGGTGGGAAAGTTAATTTTGGAAAAAAGATGGGTGTTTGGGTATCTTTTTCTCAAGCTATAGCTGATTAATCATATCCAAACATACTAAAGAGCACTTAAAAAAATTATTTTTACACAAGCCCAGATAAAAATTCTCTCGTATATTTACTTGAAACTCCATAAAATCACTCAAAATAAGTTAATTCAAACAGGGAAAATTGGCAATGTCCCTCTAGGAACAAAACAGCCTCATTTCGCAATTTATAAGCAAAAGTTGATTTAGGGCTTATTTGAAAACTGTTTTTCAAAATAGCTTTTACAGATTCCGAGGTAAAACCTAAGTTTTGAAGAATAGATTTTAGAGAATAGTTTTAATGGATTTCGAGGTGAAACTTAGGTTTCAAAACCTAAGTTTTAAAATATTATGTTTGAAAAATTATTAGTTTTTACGAAGTTCAAGGCAAAAAGTACGCAGGAAAGAGGAAAGAGAAAGAAATAAAAAGTATGAAAAGGAAAATTATTAGAAGAGATTGTGTGATTTGACAAGAAAATAACTTTTTCAAAACCTAGATTTCAAATCGAGGTTTTGAATCTAAAATAGCTTTTCTGAAAAATGCAAGTACTTGAACAAAATCTCAGTTTTAGAGTAAAATTTATGTTTCAAGACGGGAAGCCAAACAAGCTCTTGTTAACACTCAGGTTACACGCAGTTGACACTAAAACAATGAGAAGTCAGTCAATAATTTCAATATATCAATCACTATACAGCTAAAGTTAAAAAAAATTATTCCAAACTTCATACCATATAGCTGAAGTAAAAAATAATAATAATAATAATTCCAAGCTTCATATTCACAAGCAACGTATAATGCAATTCATTTCTAGTGCAGTGTAAAACTCACTAGCTTTATTAACAAGAATGGGTAAACAATAGAATAAGAATCCTACTCATCAGCATATAGGGTGCAATTGTTTAACTCGAACAAACTCTAGAAAAAAAGATACAGTTATCCATGATCTGGAGGCTTCGTTTGACTAAAAAAATAGTAGGGAGTGGATTTCATGGATGGAGTAGGAGCTAGCTTTCATTGAAGTAGGGGCGGAATCCACTTGTCGATAAGGACATTCTAAACAGATCCAAGAAAGAAAAAAATGTATATTCTCGAATCAAAACCCTAACCAAAACAACTTTATATAATGTTGCATCCGTACCAATATATATAGAAGCATTTCAATGAATTGAGATGCTATGGAACACAAGTTTGGTGGGGATGCTACTCAAGATAAAACCAAGAGGTCTATCTGTAATCAGCATCTCAATGATAAGGGAATTAGCTTCCGTGGAACAACGCCAATGGATTGAGATGCTCCAAAAAAATCAGTTGTCTTTAACAGATGCAAACAGTAGCGATGCATTTGTTCCTCCAAAACCAAAAGAATTTGGCATTGCTACTCTAATTGGCATCTCCTTTGAAGAGGCTAAAGGCATGAAATTATAGTCGAAGACATGATCAGGCTTAGTTAGATTAAGAGTTAATGGAGCAATTCCCTGCAACGATATATCAGAAGAACCGCTCTAGTAGATTAAGCATACAATCATGGGCTTTTTAAAGTGCACAAGGAACACTGTCAAGAAAGCTTACATGGTGCACAGCTAAAACTGAAAAATTACTTCAACAGCTCCTGCAGCACCTAGTAGATGACCAATAGCCCCCTGGAATTAGGTTTATAAAGAAAGTCATGGGCCTCATACATGCTTTGGAAGAAACATGAATCATTAATATTCATTCTAAAATTTTGGGGGGGGGGGGGATTCCAGATTCGCATTGCCACCTTGTTATGAGTCTAACACTGGGAAGTTTCACACGTGTGGTGTGGTTAATGAATCAAGGGGTTCTCCCTCCCTATAGACTAGTCTTTTGGGATTGGGCTCACCCTTTAGGTTCATGATCATCACATTAGTTCTTTCATTGAAAGCCCATTGTCCACAAAAGGGGTTACCCATGAAGGGCTCTGACTGGCAGAGGATTGAGTGAAGTTCCATGGTGTGAAGCCACTGGGAACTTGAGCTCTCAAATGGAGTGGATATGTTATGAGTCCCGCATTGGGAAGCCTCACAAATTGGTGTGGTTCTTAAGTCAAGGGGATTCCACTCCTAATAGGCTAGTCAATGATAACCCTCAGCTATGAGAAAGCTTCTGTATAAGAAGTTGTTGACCCACTCATTACTAGGTCAATCAAATAAGATACGCACATAATTGTTGGTTGTATTGCTAGAAATCCCATATACATTACCTTCGTGGATGAGAAGGCCAAAGCACCCGAGGTTGCATGATCAGAGAATATGGTTTTAACAGCATTTGCTTCTATTGCATCACCTGCATAACAGAATATAGTGATATAATTATTAAAAGCACCAACATTAAGAGAACTATAATAAAATCCAAAGGTTCTTCAAGATCAAGTTGCTTTGCAGCAATATGTTAAAATCCAATTAACGTGCCTAGAAGCGTAGATGTAGCATGTGCATTTATGTAATCCACTTCAGAGGAATGAAGACCAGACTGCAATTCAATAGAAAGCAGTTGAGAAACAATTTTATATTCTAAACTATGTCAGGCCACCAACTCAGGGTAAACAGCACAGTCAGGCACAAAAATTTACTCTGAGCCGTTATGGCAATATTTGATACTAAATAGACATCTAAAATGTTCTCAAATAATAAATACACAAAAAATATCAAACTACCCACTTTTGAAAATTTTAACTATTTTTTCATACTATATACAAACAAGAATATGAAAAAGTTCCCCATAACATAGCATAAAATGTTGCCTAAACTAAAAATTATGTTGACAAATATCAAAAAAAATGTCTCTATTTTGTATATATGTAACACAACCAATTCACATAGAGAAGAGACATGAGAACAACAGGACTTACCATGCTGGAAATGGAGTGTAACCAGATAGCACATATAATAATGAAAAGTGAGACAGTTCAATCAACAAACAAATAAAAATTATATAACAACTAAAACTTATAAGATTAAAGGAGACCTGTTTCAAAGCACGTGTCATTGCTAAAATGGCACATCTCCCATCAGTAGGTGGTTGAGTAATATGATATGCATCACCTGACCGATACTATTATATAGGGAACTCAAAATTTTAGGCCAAAAGAAAAACAAACTTCCGAAAATTATGCCATGGATTAAATTCTATACATCATGTAAGAACTACCTGACATCCCACAGCCACGAACCTCTGCATAAACTTTTGCTCCACGGCTTTTTGCATGCTCAAATTCCTTTCCATTAGAGGAAACATGCAAATCAAACAACAAAATCAAGATTAAATAATTTAGAAATGATACAGATGAGGGTAAAGGATGCATGCAAATTTCTTTTTAACAAACCTCCAAGACCAAGACACCATCACCTTCACCTATCCTGGAAAAGAGCATGACTTGAGAATTTAGATCAAGACTTTAGAATAAGGTAAAAGTACACGCATAGAATAAATGAATAAGAAAAAAGCTTTACAGGGTATTCATACATACACAAAACCATCTCGGCCACTATCAAAGGGTCGTGAAGCTTCTTGAGGGACTGAGTTATACTTTGTAGTCAAAGCCCGAGATCTAAAATTTTTCTAGGAAATCAGATGACCCAAAAAATGACAGTGAAGGAAACAATATAAAAGGCAGTTGAAAGGGGAAACAGGGTACCACTCATAATGCAGTACAAATATAACCTGCAAAATCCTGCTATTGATAAAGCATCAATGCTGGCTTCTGTGCCTCCAGCAACCATAACATCTGCATCCCCAAATTGAATCATCCGCAATGCATCACCAATAGAATGTGCCCCAGTAGCACATGCAGTGACTAATGCATGATTTGGTCCCTATATCCACGAATAAGCAGCTAACTCTTATGAGGATTAATGATTGGAAAGGTTGTAATGTAAAACATCACACTAATAGGCCTACAAAAACAGACATCTCGTTTGCATAATTTGTCCAAAACTCTTGTTAACATACTTTAGAATTTTCCAACCACGAGAGACAATTCTTATGTGAGTACCCAAATATTAAATCTCATTTACACATAATTTACCCATTTACAAATTAACCATTCCTGTAGGATAGTTCCATCCAGAAGTATAAAACATAAAGGCAACCTGCACTCATCATGACTGTGCGTGTGTGAATTATCAAAAAAGGAATCTTATTGTTAATTTTTACTTGCTAAAAATTGTCCTGCAAAATCTATGATTATACTGTCCCTCATTGAAACACTTAAATATGACTACACAAGTAGATATATAGTGTTCATACAGTTACACATTTACAATATATTAGGATTTATACTAGGTGAATCGTATGTTGTGAGCTTCCCCTTCAATGAGCTCAAAAACAGAGGCATAAGAAGCGGTGTTATCCTGTGTAAAAAGCACCTTGACCTACTATCTACCAAAGCATGTTCTTAAAGAAGAAAAGAGCATTAGACTAGCCCATTCATCTTTTTTTATTCTAATACTGATAATAACCAGTCGTTGTTCATAGAGGCATCTCTTTTGGCATGTGTTTAACATGCCTATATAGGCAGGTTGTGCTTCATAGAACAGGAACTGCGGAAATGGTACAAAAATATTTTCAATTCAATTCAACAGATAGTCAAATTTTGCATAATAAATAATTATGAATCTTCCTTTGTTCCTGAAATTCTTATGTCTAGATACCATTGTTTAAGTTAGGTTTTGGGCCTTGGGCCCAACCAGTCTCCTTTTCATTAGTAGTCAGCAATTACTGTAATTTCCTATTAGCATGCATTATGGCAGATAGCTGTTACAGGTTTAGCTCCTAATTTTTAGTGTAATAATTTCGTGTAATGATAGGCTTGATTCTAGGGATCATATTGTAACCTGGAATTAGGACTACAAATCAAGTTTTCCCTTATGAATAAAATAAGCATTTCCAGAATACCAAATTGTTCATGTATCAGAGCAAGCTTTGCATTCGAGTACGTCAATCTAGCCGGCGACGATGATCCGCTTTGGCTTTAGTCTGGATGACGACGGATGACGCGACCCCAACGAAGGATGGCACGGAGGAAGATGCGATGCTGATGAACAACGACGCGACCCCTATAACAACTCTGATGAAGGCCGACGTGACCACTCCATCTCGGCGACAATGCCTCAAGCCCATCGATCAACTAGAGCGTGAGTCTCCAAGGATCGACCGATGCTGGTAACTCCTCCATTACTATCCATCGTCTGAACGGCCATAATTACCTACAATGGGCATCCAGCGTTCGCCTCTTTATCACTAGGAAAGGCAAGTTTGGACATCTCAATGGTGTTGCAATGAAACTAGCAAAGGCGGACCCAAGTATTGTGTGTGGGAAGCAGAGGACTCAATGGTGCAATCCTGGTTGGTGAACTCAATGACCACTGAAATCAGCACCAGCTTCACCCTGTTTAAGTCAGCTTGGGATGTATGGGAAGCAGCACGCGACATGTTTGCTTCTCTTAGGAATTGAACAGCTATTTTGGAAATTGAGGCACGGCTGGATCAGCTTAAACAAGGTACATCGACTATAACTGAGTATTGGACTAAATTAGTAACCCTGTGGCAGTAGCTAGATGCATATGAGGTCCTAGAATGGACCTGTATTGTAGATGTGAGGTTGTATAATCAGATTAAGGAAGAGAAATGGATTTATAAGTTTCTCCTTGGCTTACAACCTTCCTATGATGAAGTAAGGGGCAAGATTATGAGTCAAGAAAAATTGCCCAGCCTTAGGGAAGCATTCTTCACAGCTAAGGCAGAAGAAAGCAGGAAACTACTCTTTGTTCCTAAGCCTCAGATTTCTGAAAGTGAAACACATGCTTTTGCATCAAGAGGACACTATTCTGGTGATGGCAGAGGAAAAAAGAAATGGTGTGACACTGTCAAAAACCTGGGCATACTCAAGAGGCTTGCTGGAAATTACATGATAAGCCACAGAACCACAAAGGGAGAATGAAGCCTAAGATGAAAGCTGCCACAACTTCAGAATCCAAAACTGAACCTGAAGGGAGGCTAAGTCAAGAAAATTTGGAATTTCTGAAGAGACTGTTAGCTAAACATGACACTAAAGAGGAGTTAGTAGCTACCGGGAATGTTGCTTACACAGGTAACGCTGTTCTAGCCCTCAAAACTAGTGTTCACCATGATCACATGTAGATTGTAGACTCTGGGGCCAATGACCATATGACCGGTAATACTAAACTTCTTTATAATATTAAAAAGTGTGACAAACTCATGTTTATAAGAGTTGCCAATGGAAGGTACGTGAAAGTCCATGGTATAGGAGAAGTATATCTTTTCGGCAATATGATTTTCACAAATGTATTGTATGCACCAGATTTACAGTGCAATCTGATCTCAGTGGTTAAAGCTACTCAATTTAGTTACTGCAACATTAATTTTTCTGCCTCTCAATGTATATTTCAGGCCTTGGAGTTGGGCAGGACGATTGGGGTGGCTAAGTTTCTAGAGGGACTTTATTGTGCAAAGCACCAACCCTGCAGCAAATATTTCAAGTTTGGCAGCAGATTCGCATCCTTAATTCACAAATAAAGATGTTCTATTGTGGCACTATAGGTTAGAACATCCTAGCTTTAAGTATATGTCCATATTGTTTCCTAATTCTATGAATAAAAGTGCATCTTCTTTCCCTTGTGAAATTTGCAAATTGTCCAAGAATGTGAAAAACAGCTACAAATCACACCCCCATGTGTTTTCCCATCCTTTCTCCTTTTTACATAGTGATATATAGGGGCTGGCATGCATTCCCACACTCTCACGCTAAATGGATCGTTACCCTACTTGTCGACCACACACGCTTTACCTAGGTGTACCTTATGAAGGACAAATATGATTTTAATGCCATTTTCAAAGCCCTCCACAAAATGGTTCAAACCCAATTCAACGTTCAATCAAAGTCCTTCGAAGTGATAATGGGGGGAGTACACGAGTTCAGATCTCCAAAATTACCTCCAGCATCATGGGATTATCCATCAAACTAGCTGTGTCAACACCCCTCAACAAAATGGAACGGCCAAAAGGAAAAATTGCTATATCCTCGAAGTAACTAGAGCCATAATGCTTGCAAATAACGTTCCTAAATTCTATTTGGGGGAAGCCATCCTTACTGCCATCCACATAATTAATTGTCTTCCTTCCGCCACATTTTAGTTTAAAACTCCTCTACTAATTCTTTCCCAGACATATCCCTACTCTCATATCCTCACCCACATCCCTGAACGTGTCTTTGGGTATATAGCCTATGTCCACAATGATACTGAACAGAAATTGGATCCTCAGGGCCTTAAGTATATTTTTCTAGGGTACCCATCCAACCAATTTGGCTATAAATGTTATTCTCCCACTCTGAAAAGATTCTTTGTCACCATGGATGTCACCTTTGATGAATTTCAACCCTATTACTCCAAACCACCCATTTAGGAGGAGAACAAGGAATAATGGGTGTTTCCTGATAAATTCACTTCACCTTCACAAGATCTTAACCCTCTCATGGTGTCATCCAATCCCACTATACCTCTAACATACCTTTGACCGAGGACCCAACTCTACTAAATCTGGACAGATCAAGATAGAATATGAGGAGGATAGAGAATGTGAAGATGAGGAGGCAAATATTAATGAATCTAATGAGAATGAACCTGTTGCAGACCTGATGAATGAAGGACCCTCTAGAACTAAACCACCCCATGAAGCTATCTCAACTCCAAGCACTGATGAACTTGGATGGCTTATTGCCCTACGAAAGAGGGTAAGATCATGTACTCAACACTCGATTAGCAAATTTGTTTCTTATGACAGATTGTGACCCTTTATACGAAGCTTTATTACTCGTTTGGCAGATGAACAATTGCCTAACAATTTTCCAGAGGCTATCAAAGATCCAAACTGGAAAGGAGCCATTGCAGAAGAATTGAAGGCACTTAGCAAAAACTAGACTTGGAAAATTACCCAACTACCGACCGGTAAGAAGATCGTGGGTTGCAAATGTGTGTTCACTAAGAAATATAATCCTGATGGGACAATCAACAAGTACAAGGCTCGATTGGTGGCTAAAGGGTACTCTTAGACCTATGGAATTGACCATCAGGAGACATTTGCTCCAGTAGCCAAGCTAATACCATTAGAATACTTCTATCCCTAGCAGCAAACCTGGATTGGCCTCTACATCAACTGGATGTAAAGAATGCATTCTTGAATGGAGATCTAGAGGAGGAGGTCTATATGGAGGTCCCGGAAGGACTAACTGAGCATAATACTCCAGGGGTGGCATGTAAACTCTATAAATCATTATATGGTCTGAAGCAATCTCCAAGAGCGTGGTTTGAAAGATTCACTCGAGCTGTTAAGAAAGTGGGTTTCTCTCAAAGTCAGGCAGATCACACACTGTTCATAAAGTACTCCAATGGCAAAGTCGCTGTACTCATTGTATATGTAAATGATATAATCCTAACAAGGGACGATGTAAATGAAATAACAGAGCTGAAAAGGTCTCTAGAAGAGGAATTCGAAGAAAAGAACCTAAGAGGCCTTAGAGACTTACTAGGAATGGAAGTGGCATGATCTCGTGATGGAATCATAGTCTCTCAGCGAAAATACACATAGGACCTGTTAAATGAAACAGGGATGCTGGGAGCCAGACCAGCAGATACGCCAATGGAATCAGGCATGAAACTTGATAACAACAAAAGAAAAGAAGAGACAACAGAGATAGAGGAACAGAAGAAGGCAGTACGAGTGGATGCTCAAAGATACAAGAAACTAGTAGGAAAGCTTCTATATTTATCTCACACACGCCCAGGCATCAGCTTCGCAGTTGGCATGGTGAGTCGATTTACTAATGAACCTATGGAGGAGCATATAGATGCAATCTACAGAATCCTACAGTATCTTAAGATGACACCAGGGTGTGGATTATACTTTGCAAAAGGGGATTCTTGAGAAATAGTGGTATATACATATGCGAACCATGCAGGGTTCTTACCAGACAGAAGATCAACCTCAGGGTATTGTACCTCAGTGTGCAGAAATATTGTGACATGGAGAAGCAAGAAACAATCTGTGGTGTTAAGAAGCAGCGCTGAAGCAGAACTACACGGGCTAGCACATGGTGTTTGTGCAGGAATGTGGATAATTAAAGTGCTAAAAGAGCTAGGACATGCACCAAATACTCCAATAAGACTGAGGAGTGATAGCAACTCAACTACTGCTATGGTCAGAAACCCCATTCATCATGAAAGGACTAAACATGTTGATGTAGACAAGCACTTTATCAAAGAAAAGGAGGATGAAGGAATTATTGAGATAATTCATGTACCATCAAGGTAACAAGTAGGTGATCTTTTCACCAAGGCTCTAGCAAGACCCCAATTTGACAAATTAAGAGGCAAGCTGGGAATGAAAGACATTTATTTGCCAGCTTGAGGGGGAGTGTTGAAGTTAGGTTTTGGGCCTAGGGCCCAACTAGTCTCCTTGTCATTAGTAATCAGCAATTTTTGTAATTTCCTATTAGCATGCATTATGGCAGATAGCTTTACAGGTTCAGCTCCTAATTTTTAGTGTAATAATTTCGTGTAATGATAGGCTTGATTCTAGGGATCATATTGTGACTTGGAATTAGGACTATAAATCAAGTTTTCCCTTATGAATAAAATAAGCATTTCCAGAATACCAAACACGCTAAAACCATGATTCAATTATGAAAATAAGCACACCTGGAACCTATATTTCATGCTCACATGACCTGATGCCATGTTAATCAGTATCCGTGGAATGAAAAATGGACTAAGCCGACGAATGCGCTGTAGAAGGAACATGGAAAAAATTGTTAATATTTAAGGGACTTCATTTTGGTTCACAATATTTCAGTGTCATGTTAGGAAGCACTTGAAAACACGTGAAATAAGGAAATATTCAAAACAAGTTTACTTGCTCACAAATCATCTGTGCAGCATCCAAGATGTCACTGATGCTTCCAATTCCTCCACCAATTGAAGCCCCCTAATATTAAGTTAAAGAAATAATACTGACCATATTAGTGACAAATGTGACAAGGAATTTTTTGGTTCAAGAGACAAGAGTGCCAGTTTGGAACGCTTGACTTGGGATTGATGATACAAAATTGCTATCACCATCAAACCAACATGTTTGATGGCGTATGACAAGGAATTGTCACTCATATATAAACATTTCTTACCGTTCTTTCCTTTTGCTCCTGTTTAATGGGAAGCCAATTGGAATCTTTAAGAGCTTCATCAGCAGCAGCACATAGTGCATAGGCTCTAAACCTCGCAATTGACCTATGCTCCTAAGATAAGTATCAATACTGTGACATCAATAAGCAAAACAGAAATTCAGGTCCAGCAAAAGCATGGCAACATCACATAACACAGAAGAAACCTTGTGAGTTCAAAAACAAGTTCCCCCAACTTCTTTTGGCAGTGCAGATGACTTTTCATGTTAAGAAAGGAACTTCCTCATTCCAACATTAAAAGAATATTACCAACGGGTTCACCAGATTTTCTAATTTCATCAAAAGTAGTAAAATATTACCAAGGCTTTTCTTATTTAAAGAAAAATAGTATATACAATATTTATATCCTATCATAGCAAGCGTATAGTGGCTTGTATTCTAGCACCCTCAATTTAGGATTTGGGAGAATAGAAATTGTACAATCCCATTTCACAAACATCATGCTGTCAAGAGGAAAGGCACAGTGACAGGTTGATACGCATAGATTAAGCATAGACATCCCAGTCTCTACATCTATGTGATTCATCTTTAGTAAAGCAGTGGCTTCAGATGTAATTTATTGAATCCTGATCTGATAGATACAAATGCTATACTAAAAATTCTTCCTGAATCCTGATCTGGCAGATGTAATTAAGCATTTAAGGATGTATTAGAATTATCCATGGCCTAAATGAGCTCCTGAAATTTAATAATTCTACTCTTCATTTGGTTAACTATCACCAAAAGAACCTCTCAAATGTAAGTTGGTCAAAACAATTTAAAATCCATGAAAAACTATATTAGACATAGAACGCACGATAACCAAATCCAGGCCTTTCAAGTACCTTAGAATTGAGCCATATTTCCTCATTAAATTCCCCTGGCTTGGTTCCAGTTGGCACAATTGTAGCAACTTTTGATGTCAACTGATCAAATGTATTCAACTGGGTTTCTCTGTTGAAAGCATTCATCTTGAGATCTTCTAAAGTTAGTGCCCTTATCCCACTTTTCCCTTCAAGTAGATTATTCCATGTTGTTTTTACTCCAGCACCAAGGGGAGTCACCATGCCCAAACCTAAAAGGCAGGAGATTTTAGCATTGCACTACCCCTAAACACAAGACCAATTCATTTAAATTTTATTTTGCATAATTAGATGTTTGTTTAACATGAAGTGAGCTAGATTGAATGATTCAGTGAAATAGAGTGAGTGACAAAAGGAGAATGTAGCACACAAACTGTGGAATTAGAAGAATTTCGTCAAACCTATAACCCTTGATTTCCAGAACCAATAGCCAACTATTAAAGCTTGAGCTATTAAACTTATCATCAATAAAATCTAAGCATATATGATAAATACAGATATATCGATGACTTGCTACAATAACACCAACTTTATCATGATTCAAACTAACATTCCTGAACTAATATGGTATACTAGAGTTTATATATAAAGAACCAGAACATAAGCAGCAAAGGGTCTAACCACAAATGAAAACGAAATTGATAAAGATAAATTGGAAGGCATACCAGTGACAACAACTCTTCGAGAAGAAACGATTAGAGGAGGAGCAAAAACTCCATTATTGCCAGAAGATAAGGAAAAGCTTTGAGAAAACCGAATGCCAGATGACATGAAAGATCTCCATGAAACAAGCAATGCCATGTTCAACCACAATTGCGAGACTAGTCATCCCCAATGATGTCCAACATGCCCCATATAATAGTAAATTCAGAACAAGTAACACTATAAAAAACCATAAAACAAACAATGGAACATGATAAAAAATCTGACAATAACAAAAAGCCGGACACAAAATTGATTAGAACTAGATAAAGCGAAGATGAAGACCAGGGATAGAAAGAAATCAATCAACAGTGCAATAACAAGCATTACCGGCGGTGAGGTCCTTCCACTCAGGTTGCAGATAAGTGTCTTCCTCCCACTCCGTTTCGAGATGATGCAGCCGAACTCCTCTCTGCTATCCAAAACGACACCGAGCAACCCCAGCCCTCACGGCCAAGACACCGTCTGTTTCATTATATTATTAATAACTAGAGTGTACTCCCCCCGCGATGCGTGAGAAGATTTCACTCCATGGTATTTGATTTTTTTTTTGTGAAGATTCATGGTATGTAATTTTATAATGTTTTGTGATACGTTTATAAATTTAAAATTATTTCATCTTAATTTCAATTAAAAAACAATTCAACCTTCCATACTAAATAAGTATGTCAAACAAAATTTCTGAAACCATTAAATTTTACTAATGAAACACATAATAGCCTCTTGCACAGAATTTTATAAAAGGCAAACGCTAGGAAATCAAAAAATACAATTGAACATAAAAAATGATCTAGAGCATAGTATACTTGATAGAAAACAGAGTAGACATAATTAGCTAGAAAAGTCACAATTTAATAAGAGCCTATAAAGCAAACAATTGAATAGCAAAGGTAAAAAACGGCCAAAACAATAGAAGGTTACGATAAGTTGCACACAATATTGATGTACAATGACAAACGTTATCACTAATGCAAAGTAGCATTCGAATATGGGATTTGGAAGAAATTCACTCTATAATTGTCAGATAACAATAGACTTCAATATGGAAATATGGAAATGCTTTTGTTTTTTTTACCAACTAAGCCATGAGCCCCTCTCCCTCTCCCTCTCCCTTTCTCGTTTTGCATTTTCTTGAAGTTGAAAGCTATTGGATTACCCATGGACAACACATCTGAATCTTCATCGACTCGTCTATGGCTTTGGGTGATTGAAGCCCTAGCGAGCTGTGTGAAAATAGACAACTCTACAAGGTATGCATGAAGTGTTGGACAATGTTACTTCTTATTTTAAGAGTGTTCTTTTCTACAGAAAAATAATTAATGGCAATTTTTTTAAAAAATTATTTTCTTTTTTCCAGACTCAATTGATGTAGCCTCTGTAGTGCCCAGTGATTTTGGGAAAAACACAAGGGAATTGGTTGCTAGGAGATCTTTGGCTGGCTTGTTTCATTCTGCTAGTGGATTGAACTTCGATGCTTCCTCTAGCTTTGATTCAAGACTTGGGTCTGGCGTTACAAGTAGTGAAGATATCCTCCATCAAATATTCTGAGGTGATTTTTTTTTCAGTTAGTGTTTGCAGTGCAGCTGCTTTTGCAGCATGTCAGTTTGGTTACTCATTTAATTAGTCAGTTGACTTCATTGAAGAGTTTGATGATGGGAACTATATTACTGAGATACATATTCTTTTGATGATTTTAATCAGATACCATTGTTAAGTCCAGAAATATCTAGAATAGAGATTTTAGAATGTGATGTATATCCATTTATGACACACGGAAGAGCTAGCTCTATGAAATTGGAATTGGAGCAAGTGATAAGAGTCACTGTCTAGAGAAATGAAAATTATTTTTTTTTCCTCTCTACTTTTACATGAATCCATTTTTTATTTACATTATTTGATTATCCTTTCCCCCTAATTCCTTTTTCTGAGTAGCTGAAAGCATCAATCCTTGAAGGTACTCATCCATATGCTGATCTCTTGAAAGAAAGGAGTGGGCTGACACTTTAGAATTAGGATCACCAATTGCCTGCAAATGATGGCATATACAATTATCTTTCTAAAACTGATAATGAGAGTGATATGGGAGCTAAGCAGAAATCATCATCAAAAGAACATTCACAAAGTAAGAATTTTTCAACCTCTAAGAGAAATAAGGTTTACTCACTCAATGTGCATGATATACGAAACTTGCTTGAGAAGCAGGTTTATGGAGAAGAATGTGATGATTGCCTAAGAAGTGAAAAGAAAATTAAATGTTACCCACCTAATATTGAGTTCAAGAATAATAAGAGTTGCCAAACTACATCTTTGCTTGAAACGAAGGATGATAATGAACATCTTATTTTGCCTATTCCAGCAAGTAATGATGATCCAAAAAAAAGCTGAACACAATAGTAGCAAGTCTCAATATGAACATGAAATAGATGTTCAATTGAAGGAACCCAATGCTGCATATTCAAACCCCACATGGCAGTCTGTTTCTTGTGATGAAGTTATTGTTGATTCTTTTAATGGCCTCAGAGTAGAGCATCCTGAAATGATTGATTTTGCAGTTGAAAGGCATGAATTCTTTAGCTCTCACTGCCTATCTAGTCATGATTTCTCACAAGCTTAAAAAATACAAGTGCAAAGCTGCAACTATTATAGAAAAATATATGGAAAGAAATTTAATTTTGCTCTTTAAAATATAGTAACAAATTTCTTACTGAAGGGAATTCTTTGTTTGAAGTTTGTCATTTGAAGTTTTGTTTGTTATGTATAAACTGATAGACTTTCACTCAATTTACAGAAGCAGATGAATGTTTTGATGGTGAGAAGGAGGAGGCAACAGTGAAATGGGAAGAAGGCAGAAATTGGGAACAACAATCAGAATCTTTGTGCTGCTAATCAGAGTAAAAGTAAGCTTAAATTAACAAAGATTGATACTTGCCTTGTGCAAAGGAAATGTTACTCCACTCACTTCTATAGTCATATCACTCGGCACATCTCGAAAAATCCTACAAATGGTAAATAGTCAATAATTGCAAGTATCAACTTGGGAAGATAAAGACTAACTCAAGATTATATGAATTCATTTATAAGCGATAAGTTTCTTGACCATATTTTGAAATGGAGGAGAATCAAGCAAACCTTTACCCCACATGGGACATTAGTTTTCTATGATCTATTATATCGTTAAGCTTTCAGGGGAAACTCAGTACTTGCTAGCATCAAACTTATAACCAAATTGTATAAGGCAAAACGCATTAACATCAATTACAACAGAATTTATCTACGTTCAAATATTTTGCACCAAACTTAATCCTTCACTTATGAATCCTATATTTGAAACATAAATTGTGGTATCTCAATTATTCTAACATCGAAAATGGGGGAATGCATAAAATATGTGAAAAATATACAGAAAAGTAGGATTTAAATAGTGTAGGAGAAGAAAGAAACCGAAATCAGATTACACACACACATGAATACAAATAATCAGTTGCCCCATTTTGGGAGGTATGAAAGTTAGGGATCATACAACCAAACCAACGAAGAAGGATTTTTAGATTTTAAAAATTGAAGTTCTAAATTACAACAACAATATGATGTAATCATATGAAGATCAAACTAACACCACTTGGTCACTCGAGAGAAAACCGGAAACAGAGGCTAATGCATCACCAAAATATTAGAACTCAGAAGCATGGAACAAACACACAATATATATATATATAAGAACCCTATTATCAATAGAAATGTTTTAAGAATAGGGATAAAAAAGAAATAAAACCCTGAAACTTTAATGAATAAAGATCAAACATGAAATCTGAGTTTTGGTTCCATGGTATCTAAGTTGTGAGCAAGAAATTAAGGATCTAAGTTCAGCTTCCAATCATGGTTAAAATTATCCAAAAAAATATTGTTCACCAAAATAAAATAAAAAAGGCATCACAAATTAAGCAATAAAACACTAAAAAACCATGGAATCAAGTACAAACCATTCACCGGATCGATACCTCGCACTGTTTCCCAAGGACAGCTGCTGCTGCTGCTATTGGTTCTTGTTAGTAAAATCCATGAAGAATGAGAAAAACACAGTAATATGATACTAAAATGAGAAAGCAAGCCTTGATTTCACTTGATGGAATGAGAGAGAAGGGAAAACTACTTACCACAAGCCATGAGGAAAAGCAGATCTGAAGGCTTCTTGAGATGTGCAAACATTGTTTCAAGCTTGGAACTTGCATGATTGAATAGACCTTCTTTGTTCCTCATAAGGATAATCACCATCTCGTCAGTGCCTCACCACAATCATCTCTTTGACTCCCCGCCTCTCCCCAGTTACTTGTACAACTTTCAGAGGTAAAAAATATTTCTTTTTTTGCTAACAGGTAAAAAATATTTCAATACACATTAACTGAGAAAATTGAGACGATGAGTATCAAATTAAAGTTCTTGTTGTTCTACTGTATTCATCAACAAAGCAGCTTGAGACAGCAAGCCTTGCTTTCACTACTACAAATCAATGCATAAAAAGTGAGAAAAACGAAGCAGCTTCTGCACTATGGCCCGTAGGGTACGTGGAGCCTTCAATTTTGGCAAATTATCTTCAAGTTCAGTAACATATCCCCAACATCATCTGGTCTGGACTTATTCTATAAAACATAATGACTTGACACGATTACATATAATAGCAATACATGCATATAGACGCTGGCAATAACTCTGGACCTAAAAGAACAGTGACAATAAAAGCCAATAATGTTTTAATCGATGGTGCGAGGAAAACGATGAACGACGTTGAACCCTCCATTGACCACCAAGTCATGGCTGCTAATATAAACAGATTCATCTGAAGCAAGAAAGAGGGTGATTAAACTGGCAGTTAAACTCAAACTTGCAAGTTCCAATCTTGAGATAAAACGTACAAACTTCACCTTTGGGCCTCACGGGGTATTGGTGTGCTCTACCACTGATTCGTCCAATAACATCTGCACACCAGAACTGCTTTTTTATCTGTAAGTTTTTTTTTTGCCATGTTGCTTTTAACCATAAAAAATTAAAGTCGAGACAAGACGATTGAAGACGATTGCTCTTGGGAGATAACATGTATTTTGGCAGTTCTCTCAGTTAAAATCCACAACAGAATGGACACTAAAAGAGATAAGAGCGGTAGCACAAACACATCATCATAGTCAAGTATAGTGCAGGTTTAAGCATTGTCAAGCTCAAGGACGTACCATTTCGAGTTCTTGATCCATTAAAATACAAGGTCTGCACCATGTTGCATAGAAATCAATAATAAGAGGAACATTTCTCTCTCCCCTCACCAACTCTTGGACTTCATCAGCTGATAACTTTTTCTGCACAACCAATTGATAACAAATAGCATCACCACGACACCAAACTTCATTTTTATTCCATAATAAATAATAATATAATGAAAGAAAAACCCTGCAAAGCCCGGTTTTTATTTTCAAAAGGCAAAAATGCATTCCTTATCAACAACCACTAATGCAGTATAGAAACAAGCAAAGAAAAATACAGACAAACATAAGCCAGGAAATAATCAGGTTATAAAATTGAGAAAACAACAAAATTGAAGACCAAGGCTAGCTTGCAACGGCGAACAGAGAAGCGAAATGGTTATAGCATACCACAAGATAGTCTTCTCTTAAAAATATCGTTCCCACGAGGACTAACGCATAAACGAGATAATTAATGCAATTATGTGACTAATAAGGTTGAGTGAATCAATTGAGTAATAATGTCCTAAAGTTCTACCAAATTCACAAAAACTAACAATGAAATGAGAATGACGAATTGGAGTTTTAATTCAATAATGAGACAAGCCTAGGATTATTTTTCACCAATGCAATTCATGAGAATTAAATACATACAACTCTATTAGTGATTAAATGACATAATATGTTTTTCTAAGGTTCAAAAGCAATTAATTAAGCTCTCTCAAGTCATAACCAAATTAATATCATCATTTAACATGCACAATCTCTTGCTACAGTCAAAGGAAAATAATCATTACGCAACAACCTTAATATGACAATGCTAGGTTAATAACTATATCTCTATGTTACTAACAAACTATCCATTTAATTATTTAAACTTCAAGTCTAGCATAATTTTATCTAAGTTCTACAATTAAATTAACTCTCTCAAGCTTAATTCAATTGAACAAATCAATCTAAGTGATGACCAATCAATTAGAAGCATTAAACACAAAATAAAATTAACATATAATTGTCAATAATCATCAAGAACGTATTATCCAATCTCAATCCATGTAACGGTTCAAAATAATCCTAGAATAAATGATTTAGCTAAGCAACATTTCAGTCACAAAAGCAAGGCATTCAAGACTAAAAGCCATGAAAGGACAAAAGACGAGAAACCACAGTGAAAATGAAGAATAAAGAACCCTCCGCGCCTTCACTGTAACATAGAGAATTAATTCGCATGAACTAGCTGCAGCTCCTTTTGGATTCTCCTAGTCAGTCGCGACAGTTAAGCACACCAGGCGACGCCTCCAGCAGCGACCTTGGCTTTCCAGCTTCCTCCTTCAGTCTTGGATGTACAGCGCCCAAGCACTCACGGCGTCTCCCTCGTGCCTCAAAGCTGTCTCTGCTTCTCTGCTATGTGACTCTCATGGTGGCTCCGTGCGATTTGCGTCTTCGTTTCTTCCTCAGACCTGCCCAACGCCGACGCACGTACCAGCAATGCTCCTCTCAGTCCCCTCTCTCTGCTGTCAAAACTCTTGTTCGTCTCTCAAAAACTCCTCTCTCGTGCGTGAGTGCGTAACTGTTGCTCTCAGCTCTGTGTCCAGCCTCGTGCCCTCCTATACTGTTGCCAACACAGCCGTCAAAACTCTTCACAACTATTTTCCCAAAGCTCACGGGTTTTCTCCGTCTTTTATTAGGTTTTGTTTGCAAGTCTTCAGCTCCTCCCTCAACGACGTCGTCTCACCTGCAGAATCATCCAAGTATTATTATTATTAATATAATAACAATACTTAATCAAGAGCTAAATTCAAATTCCTTTTTTTTTCTTTTTTTTCAAATTGTTTCTAGAATTAATAAAATTGAAATAGATTCCCCAAATAATGTGATAAATCCATATCTTATCAGAATCTTTTTTAAATCATTTAGTTTTGCATTAATAACTCCCAAATATATTAAAATATATCTCAAATTATAGTAAGAACGGGGAGTTATCACTCATCATCTTCATCTTCACAGGTTGACTCATTATCTTCGTCTTTGCAGGTCATGGCTTAATGTTGATTCTCCAAATAAAGTACACTCTGACCCCTACCCCTCAAAAACATTTTTGTTTTCCCTCTCGTTGTTTCTGACTATGATGTTTAAATTGCAGCAATTTGACGGTAGTTTTAATTTTGATGCAAAACCACTGTTTTCAGCCACTCTCAAACTATTGTAGTATGTGGCAACTACCAAACTTTCTTGTGCCAACCCACAGGTGGTCGGGCTAGGCTAACAGAGGGTTACTCTTTTAGGAAGAAAGGAGATTAAATTATTCTTCATCTTTTGCTTAGTTATCATCGAAGAGGTTTTCACTTGTTAGCGTTAAGATGGAATCAACTTTTTGTCTCTAATTAAGTTATAATAGTGATTTAGATTGGAGGACTTTTTTTCTCAACCGTTCCTAGGACTTGGAATACCACCTAGTTTTGAATTTTTCTTCGTAAGAATTGTGTATGGTTCTGTTAGATGATTACTTTTGTTTGAATGGTATAAGTTATTGATTGAAATTTCTGTTCTCTAAATATGATATCCTTCTGTTTAGTAGTAATGTTAGTGCTAAAGTCTTCATATTACTATTGATAAGGTATTGCTTCACAGCAGCTTTGATTTACGATGCTTACCTTGACACGGGTTTGTCTAGGCATGCAATGTTTCAGCAATAGTGGCATGCACTTTGGAACTGCTTGGTGTTTTGCATTATTTTTTGTAGTTCTTTCCAGATCATTCCTTTGTGTACCTCCTTTCATGCCATTGATGTATAGTTATTCTTGTGGTCCTGTAGCTTTAGGGTAACTCCTTGAATTACCTTGTTAATCACGGAAAAATGTCTGAATAATTTTGATGTTTTAGTATTTAGTATATTTATGCTGCCTAATAGATTGATCCTTGATAATATAAATATTGAGTTTGCTAGCTATTTTTTATAATAGATTCAATGAACAGATCCTAAATGCAAAATAATTAATTGGACCATGGGAAAGGTTTCTAGGAGATTATTAATTATATTCCCTCCTTAGATATAGTTTATATAACATATATCATAATGATTTAACTCTTAGCAATTTAACTCTTAGTAAAGTTGTAAATTAACTTATAGTGCATTATTGACTATGCTTTTGCAGCTTGATAATAATGTTGTCTCAAGCAAATTGTGGTAAGTTTGGTGCTTTAGCTTTTGTTTCTACATTGTTTGGTTTCTAGCACCCATTCGATCAAGAGATTGTTAATTACATATGTGATGATGAGGATATCAAAGCTGTATCATTTATGGGTCCAATTGTGGTAAGTTTGGTGCTTTAGCTTTTGTTTCTCCTTTGTTTAGTTTCTGGCATATTTAGATTGCTTAGTTGCCTGATAGCATCAGTTTGTTTGGTTGCTGTGGTAATTGTCTATTTGTGCAGTACTGAGACTATTCTGTAACAAAGATGCTTTCTTTTGAATTGTATATTGATTCGTTGATGAAGAACATGTGTGTATTATGGCCCAGAGACAATGAATTAATGGAAATAAAACAAAGAGTGCTTGCATTATGAACTTCTAGTACATTTGTGTGGTTCTTCCTATCATTGCCCTGGTTTTTCTGTTTGAAACACTAATGCTATTATAAAAAGTATGTTGAATAGATATTGAGTATATAATTTTTGAAGAAATGGTTAAAAATGACATCAAACTAGATACTATTGGTCGTGCTGCCCTGATGAGAGCTTTTAATGAAGAGGCCAAACCAGAAGGGCTCTGAATCTGGCAGAAAGCATGAGAGAGAAAGAGATTCCATTTACTGATGACATTATCTTTGAATTGTTATCTGCTTGTAGCCTGTAAGCTCTAATTATGCCTTGCAATAAACAATGATTTTTCATTGCTTGTTCTTTGTGAAACTTCTCAGATGTCCATCTTATCACATCTGCCTAGACTACATTCTGCTAATCCAAACTGGATCTTTCTTATTATCTTCCTGATATAGGCTTCATTGCGCATTCGCCCCTTGGCCAAAATTTTAATAGTTAATATTTTCATTATTAAAAGTATATTGCTAGTCACCTTGATCGATATTCGGAGACATAAAGATACTTGTTTTGCCTTACCTCATTTGGTGCAATTGGTCTTTGGTTCATTGTTGCTTATTGAAAAGTATATTCCTAAACTATAATATTTGATATCTTTTGTTTGTTGCCTTTGGAAATTTCACACGGTATGGTGTTTTGATGGAATGTATGTTAGTATTATATGTGATATCTATATGGTTTTCTGATATATTTTCTCTTTGGTATTTTGACTGCATTTTTTTTTTAATTTTAATACCTCTTTCTTGGTAAATCTGTCTTTTGCTGTTAGGCTACGTGATTGGAGGACAGCTATTGAACTAATCATTTATGTGGAGCCCTTACTTCCTGTGGCTTCAGTTGGACTTATCAATCAGTTCCTACACTTTTTAGGAAAAAATGGAAAGACTAAGAAAATGATAAAGGTATCAAATCTCCTGCAAAATGTTACCACAGAATTTAAATGTGTTTTGCCACTGCATTTATTGAGATATCTTTTTCCCAGTTAACGCATAATTCCTGAGGTTATTCATCTGACATTATCTTGCTTTCTGGTTATCTTATTTTCATATGCCCAATTGTTCTACAAAATGGTTGCATCAAGTGCTGACATTAGCTTTACTACTTATTCCGTCTTACTGAAGAACCTTGTATCCTCTGGAAATTGGAGGAAGTGCACAGAGGTAACCTTAATTTCCTTCTTATTCTTTTAAATATTCTTGAACATTTAATTTAAAATTGCATACAGCTTTTAAGTTATTGATCTTTGGTTGGATGGTTGCAAATGTTTCCCATGATGCCAACAATGGTTTGTAGGTTTGTTGTATGGATTTTGGTAGTTATGTGGAACACATAAATCTAAGAGTTTTGACTCTTTGAATATGAACACAATTTATTCGTCCATTCCTAGTTGCAATTTTCTTTGAATATGAATATGAATGCCTGTAAATATTAATTCAAACTATTTATGTAGGTCCTGGAATGGATGGAAGATGTAGGTATTTGTCCACCATATGAAATGTACTGCGACATATCTTCATATGCACAGAAAAGCTGTGGAGCTGAAAGTGTTGCAATCTTAAAAGGAAGACTTGGTATGGATAAGTACATCATCATTACTACATATTTTTTGGTAGAATGACATCTAAGTACCTCTAAAATAGGCATTTGCTGGGTGAGAAAGGTATTTGTAGAATGACATCTAAGTACCTCTAAATGACATCTATGTGACAAAAACCTGTGTGTGATATATATAATGTGTTGTACAAATTTCTTGTAAGAAAAGTATTTGCTGAGCGAGAAATGATGCCGATTTCAGGCAAAAACCTATGTCAAGAAATGTGCAATGGTAAGCTACAGGCAATTTTTCTTACTATTTATATGAAAGTAATATTCTTTTCTTTTTTTAACAAACAATTCTTCTAAATTGGCCAACGTGGGGTTTGATATAAATTGAACTGATTTCATAGGCCTCAAGCATCTTAACACAGACACATACATGTGCATATAGAAAGATCTGCAAGTACATGTATATATACTATAACATTATTCATTACAAGTAGATATCGTTAATTGTGTATAAATTATATACTTAATATTACTATTTAAAATTTGTTTTTTAAGTTTAAGACTTTTCTCAGACATTATAATGTATGCTTATGGTTAAAGAGATTATATACTTGATATTACTATTTAAAATTTGATTTTTGAGTCAATTGTGTGATTAAACAGGATCTGTTTATAAAATATTTTTGTAAATGTGTAGTTGATTCATATCTAAAATCAATGACGAATTTAGCAATAAAATTATCAAATGTAGAGATGTTAAATACACATAATTGCCTATTTAACGATGGAATATAACGCATTTAGCGACGGAAAACGGAAAAGTAAGGCATAATTTTTTAAATAGCGACAGAATTAGTTAGGAAAAAACAAAAAAGTAAGGCATAATATTTAAATTAGCGATGAAAAATTTAGCGATGGAATTTTGAATGTTTCCCTCACTAAATTGTCAAATTTAATGATGGAATATAACCCGTTTAGCGATGGAATTGTCAAATTTAGCGACGGAATTATCAAATTTGGAGACGGAATTTTTCATCCCTAAATTAACGAGGAATAAGTTCGGTTGCTAATTAGCAAGGGAATTAGCGACGGAATACGTTTCCGTCGCTAAATTTAGTGTCCCTCTTATTAGCGATGGATTTTTTCTGTCGCTAATTCTGATTTTTCCGTCGCTAAATGTGATTTTTCTAATAGTGAAGAAACAATGTCACTCGATTAGACTGCACTCGTTTAGACGATGTCTAATGTCCTATTTAACCGACGTCCATTTGGACTTTTATAGTAGTGCTTAGAAGTTGTCGCTATCATGAGTGACAAAATAAATTAAACCATATAGTAATTTTCAATAAATTAAAGCATCTAGGAGTCTGATTTGTTGATATAGTATCACTATATTTTGACTAATAAATTTTTCTTAAACATTTTGCATAATTTTTAAATGGTTATCTAGGTTAAATTTCAATGTTGTCGAGTCGAATTGGAGGATATAACTCTTCTAAATATAATTTTTTGTATCCACATATGCTCAAACTCTAACTTGTACTCAAATAAAGGTTAAAATCTCTTTACAAGAACCAATGCTTGTTAGAAAATTTAACGTGCATTATTGGGACTATTCTGTCTCAGAAACAACACAATATTATTTAGGTAAGGTTCAACTCCGAACCAATGTGGAAAACCAAACAAAAAACAGTTGTATACCAACACGGTATAGCTTAGTAGTATGTTATCTCCTAAATGGGAGGTTATAAGTTTAATCTCGTCATTATAGCATCAGGCATGTTAATGCCTATCCCTTTACTTAAAAAAAAAAATCAAACAGCTGCAATGGTTTATAGCACTATAATTTTGCCCTTTATAAAAAATTCACAATAGTGAAGGCAAGTGTACCATTATCTCCATGGGGGGAACATAATAAGAATGCTGTGATCAGATCAAATCACATTATCATAATTATAAACAAATCATATATTGTGCTTGTTTGGCAACGCTTAGCTTGTACCCATAAGTACATTCAACAGTGTTTTTCCACAAAATAAGACAATCTGCTCCACATATTTACCTCGACTTGTGTGAATAAGCCCATAAGTACTTCTCCACCGCTTTGCCAAACGGACCCATTGTTGGATTAGTATACAAGACCAAAATGATAAACTGGCATGAATCAAGAAGAAAGTGACTCCATTCTATTTTGATTGAGTCTGATAAAATTTAAATCTAACTCACAAAAATACACCTCACATGTATATATTGCACAAAATTGATGCGCAATTTCTTCAAATCAAGGTCATACAATAATTAAGTGAAAATTTGGAAGCAATTACGATATCATATGAAGTTGTATATATGATTCAGTAAGATTAATCTCAGAGTCACAACAGCACAATAATAATATTTGTTTCCTCTTCTCTCTGTCACAAGTGTCAAGCACTTCAAAATATATTACATATTTCAGTTGGGATTAAAATAAAATCAGCAAAACCAAAGCTACATATATATACACACGATAATGATTTCTACATGAAAAGTATATTGTACCGACATCATCAAAATCAAACGGGTTGAACTACCTAGGAGGGGCGGTCCGGCGACCGTACTGTGATTCTAGCCGGCAAGGGTCGACCGGTTCCGGTTCCGCCACAGCTGCTGCAGGCCATTCGACCGGAACCGGCACAGGTTCTGCAACCGATATCGCCGTCGGACCATCGCGAGCACATACAAGTGACTCGACCGGTTCCGTTGCAAGCGGGACAGCGAGGAAATGGACCCGCCATGCTGTTTTGGTCCATCACCGATTTAACCAGAACCGCTCCGGCGAGCACGCTCAGGCCAGTGGCCACCTGGCTCAACACCCCTGGAATCATATCGCTAGCTATATCGAACCCAGAAAATCAGCGAGAGACAGAGAGAGATTTGGTAGAGATTGGGTTGATATTGTGGTCATGATTTTTGTTTCTGAATAATTAAAAATAAATTAATGAATCAATAGAAGTGGTTGTGAGATTGTACACGTAGACGAAGTGGGCTTTGGTGGCTAACGTGAGATGAGAGTTTGTAGTTTAGTCGAGGTATGCTAAGATGTTTTTCTCGTTTTTTTATTTCTTTTTTTAAAAGAAAAAAGAAAGATTCATTCAACTTTTTGGGCTTGTTTCATATTTATGCGGCTTTCAAATTTTTGTTTTGTTTCTCCGACTTTCATAATTGATTTTACTGTCTTTTTTATTTTTATTTAAAAAAAATAGTCATCTCTCATCATAATCTACGTGCCCCAACCTCCCATTTTTATCTTTTTACCAACAACAAAAAAAATTAATATCAGTCGCATGCTTGATTGGTAAAGAAAGCTTAGAAAGATGAAAACAAGTTCAAGTTGAAGGTCGTGATAATATTTTAGGGGATGCAAAAAAAAATTTAGGGTAAAAGGGTGAACCCTTTTAGAGCTTATTTTGTTTATCTTCCTAAAACCTAAGAGCTTGTTTGGAAGCTATTTTGAAACCTAGGTTGCACAGAATCCGAGGTAAAAACTAGGTTTTGAAAAGTGATTTATGTTTGGGAAGTTATAGCTTTTACGGATTCCGAGGCAAAAAAGTGGGTAGGAAAGAGGAAAGTAAGAAAGAGATAGAGAGAAAAAGTATGAAAGAGAAAAGAGAAAAAAGTAGGAAAGAGAAAGTATGAAAGA
>JANTPZ010145431.1:0-26523 GCA_025593235.1 Vachellia pachyceras | reverse complement strand
ATCTGATTCCATGTAAAAAGAATGGATGGTTGTGATTTAATCTTGCAAAATATCTTGATCTAAGGGATATAATCCTTCCACCTCTCTCACATGTGCTTGATTTCTATTGGTTATCATAAAGTTGTCATGATTGCTGCACATGGAGAGGGGGAAAATCTGGTTATGGTTTGGTTATATTAACCAAACCGAATTCCATTCGGTTACTTCTACCGATTACACGTTTTACCCGTAAACATAACTTTATTCCCGTAAATCTTTTTCTACTTTTCTGGAGATGTTTCCTTCCTCATTTAATCTCCATAATTCCCTCTTGAATATATTCAAATCATCATCCTCAAATTTTCCCTTAATCCAATCAAATTTAATAGGATTACTTTATCCTGTCTAAAATTCCTGAAAACGAACAATTTAAAATAAATCATTTTTAGGGCCTTGTAATTTTTTATATTTTTCATTGATATTCTAGCCCTTCATCTTTCCCCAAAATACCTTCTAAATTTTTCCAAATTAATTTTTGTAATAAATTATATTTTCAGGGATTTTTCCTCATTTTCGGAAAAATCGCCTTAATCGTACCTTGAGCAATAATTTTGTAAAATACTACAAAATTCCTTGAATTTTTCTAGACTCTGGTTTTTGGTCTTAGAGAACTCCTGATACCTTAAATAAATATTTTCCATCATCAAATCTTTAAAATTCCATAATTCCTCATCCAGACTGAATTTCAACAATCGGTTGAATCTCTGGTAATCAGTGAGTTCTGCTCTATCTTTTGGGCATCTGTTAAGTTTTTCTGATTTTTGGTCAATAGTTTGACTTTTTGGCTTTAACTTTGACTTTGTCAAATGAACAAAATGCCCTTTCACAGTCTACCTTTTCATAAATTCCCATTTTGCCCTTAACTTTGTCGCTCTTGATCTTTTTGGTTTCTGACCCCTTGGGCAACTTCTCAGGAGGTCACCCATCTTGAAATTGCTCCAGGGACAAGCACGCTTAACTTTAAAGTTCCTACTGACGTCCATCCACCAGGCCAAATATGATTCCGAGACTTACGGCTCAACAGCATCAACTTTTTCCGTACTTTCTATCCATGGGTTCTAACTTGACTTTTGACTACTGATTTAGCCCTTTTTATCCAATAACCATATTACCATTGGTCTTTATACTTAATAAAATTTATGTCCCTGGCTTACATTCTTAGAAATCTCAAAGCCTTAGGACTAATTTGACCAGGGTCTTTTAAGTCCACTGACATCTCCTTTTTTTGTACTTTTATTTCTGGGCCTTGTCTTATCTTATAGCCATCAGCTTGGCCTCTATGTCGGTTTACAGAAAAGGATGGATATTACAAACCAACTCTTCATCTTCACCATTAATGCTGTAATAAATGCTTTTGAGTAGTGTGGACGGTGAAGGTTTGAATTATGCAATCTGTCTGTGAGGACAGTGTTTTTCTCTTTCTATCATCCTGGACTTCTGCATTTATGAGGGTAGGTGAAGTTCAAACGTTGTTAGTCACGAATAAGGAAAGATGCAGAGCAGGTGAAAAGCTGTCAGAGAGAGAAAATAGTCGTTGAGAAATCATACTCGAGTGTTTATTCAAAGCACTCGAGTGTTAATCAGGCATTTTGAATTTTATGAAATGATACTCGAGTGTTTTCTGTCAATGCTCGAGTTTCACAAACACTCTTGAAATTGCTCAAGTGTTATTTGAGAGTATTGCATAAGATTTTGAAATTTAGTGAAAATACTTGAGTGTTGAAATTCTTATGCTCGAGTGTTAGTAATACTTTCAGTTGATACTCGAGTGTTCAGAAGAAACTTGAAGTGAAATCATTTGAAATATTACAATACTCGAGTGTTGAAAACATAATACTCGAGTGTTGTCACTTTTCTTCCATTACTCGAGTGTTTGGATGGAAGTGTTGTGTTTTTGAGAAAATGGTGCTCGATACTCGAGTATCCAAAAGTCAATACTTGAGTGTTGTCAACACTTTCACCTAATACTTGAGTGTTGTGCTTGAAGTGTTGTCTTTTATTTGAAAATTTTTGCCCGATATTCGAGTGTTGAAAACAAGCACTCGACTGTTGTCAACACTTCCTCCACAACACAAGTGTTATGCTTTCAAGTTCAAGTATTTTATCTCAATACTCGAGTATTCAAAAGTCAATACTCGAGTGTTGTCAATACTTCCATTTGTAACTCGAGTATTCTGCTTCAAGTGTTGAGTACTCTTTTGAAAACAAAACCCGATACTCGAGTGTTGCAACACAACACTCGAGTGTTTTCAATACTTCAACACCAATACTCGATTTTCACATGAAAGTATTCTGTCAAAACATATTTTAACACCAATACTCAAGTATTCAAAATTATCACTCGATTGTTTGTAACACTTCATCTCAATACTTGAGTTTTCACTTAGAGTGTTGGATTTCAGAAACATTTTTAACTTGCAATACTCGAGTATTGAAATCAAGAACTCAAGTATTATCAACACTTTCAATAAAAACTTAAGTGTTGCCTGAAAGTATTGATTTTTAACTAATGAAAAATATTGATACTCGAGTATTAAAGCACAGAACTCGAGTATTCCTCAATACTTTCATACAAACTTGATAGAACTAGAGTGTTTTACTAAGAATCACATAATCATCAATAATTTAAGCTTTATAATCCCTGAAATCATTTTATTATCATCAACATAAGGCATCAACAGAGTTTGCTTTCTCTTTGAACTTGATCTTGTGATTAAGTACCAACATCTTCCAGTTCTCCTGTCATTATGTCAAACTCATTCTTGCTGGGAGATTGGTTACCATGGACAAGTAAGAGATGAAGGATTGTGTATCATTAAAACAAATGCATTTTTCTGTAACAATGTGAGATGGGCTTCATGAAAAAGTAAAGCACGGTTGAATATGAAGTTCCCCCTTAATGAATGCATAGGTTTAAAACATTGATGAGAATTAGAGTTCACTCTTCCCAAATTTGGCAATTCTTTCATGATAGTTAAAACAATTTTTGGAACATTTATGCAAAAGAAAAACAAATGAGTGTTGCTCAAACTGGAGGGAGTTTTGAGAAAACAAAACTAATTTTGATGAAGATTATTCATAAAATCACTTTTAGAAAACACATGTGCAACACCAATGAAAACAAATGAATGATCTCTGATCAAAGCATTTTGTCCAAAAACATTAGCACTTCAATGACATGAAAGAATTTCACTGGTGTTTTTGGAGAATGTCATTCAAGTGCCAGGAAAGAAATTTCAACAACATGAGCACTTCAAGAGCATCACTTGAATGATTTCCCCCTGTTCTATCTAATAATTCAGAGCACCCTGCAAAACCTTAAATTCTGATATCTAACGAGGTTAAGCACAACACCTCTTATGATCTTATATAATCACATCATATGATATTTGAGCAAAGATTATAAGGCATTCACCCCAAATAGTTGAATTTAAGTTATTGATTCACAATGGGTAATGATTAGATAATATCAAGAATGATTCAATGGCTATTTGTAAAAGAGTTTTAACCAGAAAAAGTGACATTGATGATTTATAATGCAATGCTTAGAGATGGAATCAAAATCATATATTTGAAATCAGCTTGAAAGAACTTATGCTCTGTATGATGACAACAATTTTAAGGAGCATAAGGACCATTTGAAAAGCAAGTTTGCTAAAGCCAATGAAGTTATGCAAATTAGTCTAATCAGAGATAATAGACATAATCAACATTTATAAATTGATTATTCATGAAAGGATCATGTTTTCCAAGAATGATCATGTAATGTTTTTCAAAACTCATGTTCTTTCAAATCATAATGGATAGATGAAGTTGAGGTTTTGAGAAAATTTGAAAATCATTTTCTAAACATGTGAATTTTGCTGAAAATGATAGAAGTCACGAATCAAAATGTACACCAGCAATGTTTCACTTTGAAAATCTTATCATGTTAAACATTGATGTTCACATGTTGAGAATTTTTCAGAAGCAAAAGTCATATAGTTAATATATTAGCCAAAAGGGCCTAAAAGTAAGCATAATGACTTTGCTATTGATCTTGGCATCAGGAACATTCAAGGTCTTGAGTGAAATACTCATATTGCTCAGAAAAGATTGTCAATGAATTTGAGCAACAAAGTGAATACAGGTATATATGAATATTTAAGCACAAACTCATTATCCACATAACTTGAGTTCACACCTATCATTAAGACTCAAATGCATTGAACTCTTTTCTTAGAAAGCACATTGAGAGTCATCTGGAAAATTCAATTGAAGGATTTGAAGCATTTATAACACATAAGATATGTTGACTTCTAAGTTTGAAAACTGATACTTGAATAAAAAATATAAACATTTTTTGAAACATGTGTATGCAGTATCAAAACATTAAGCACAATCTTCACTTTTGAACTAATTAGCAATCTGAAAAGTATTTTCAAAAACATAAGAAATGAATTGCTATTAGAATGCAATAGGAATCATTTATTCATTACCCAAATGAATTTATAATGTGAAATACAAGCTTGGATAGAAATTATGTGATACCATATATGCTCTTCCTTATCATGTCTTGCTTGATTTTGAATTTATCTAAGTTGGTTTCCTTCCTTTGCATATTTATCATCAAAAGCCAAGCTTAAGGGTTCAGCTTCAGTAAGGTATATGTTTATTTCCATATTGTCACTGGGCATGAAGCTTTATTCATCCTACAAAACTGTATAAATGCTTTTATTCTGTTGGTATCCAATTTCACTTGGATCCATTCATGATTTAGCTTGTGGGAAGAGATTGAACACAATGAATCAATCATGACTTTATGCATATAAAAACATTTTTATTTCAGCTTATCACGTATGCAAGAAAAATGATAAATCATTGAATATTAAAATCTCATGAATTGAATTCCTTTCAAAATGCTGTGCTTGAAACTTATGTAGATATCATAAATTCAAGTAGAGAGCAACATATTAGAGATTGTGAAGGAATCTTGAAATAAATTTGAATCATTTATGGTTTTCACAAACAAATTAACTTTCACTTTTCTGAAAAACATGCAAGTAAAGAATAAGTTCTTATCAAAACATGCATATGCACTTTTGTGAAATCAGTATAAATTGAAAAATATAAACAGATATACTTATGCACATTTTTATCTGTTAATTCATGTAGCAATATGAAACATATTGAAAATCAAGATTTGATTGCTAATGAAAAATAACAGAGATCAAATAATAAACATAGCAATGGATAAAGATTTAATATCACCATATTTCCTCTTGTCCCATTACTAGCTTGATAGATGCAAAAATTCATTCTTTACTTGTCCAGCTTCCTCTTAGGTACTTGGAGGGTTGTCTTTTCTCACCCACTGCATTTCCATGGTAGTCTATTCTTGAAGCAAACCTTCACTGCATTCGTTGCTTCTTACGATTAGGCAATGGATGATCCAAGCATTCTCCTTCTTATATTTCGTGAGTCTCCTTGGTCATGCATGAGAAGCTCTTTGATTATTTATCTTCTCAGTACTAAAAATGAATTCGATGCTCCAGAGTGTGATTCAACAATTTGTCAACACAGAGCTCTTCCTGGGAATCCTCTTTCATATATTCTCTTTTGTGTTGACTGAATTATGGAAGCATTCTAAAAATTCTTCATTCTCAACCTCCAATTATTCATCATCTTAGGATATGCAATTTATAGACTTTCATGAACTATCAGCAATTTCCACTCGAGCACAATTTTTAGAGATACAGAGAGAATCAAGAGTATCCAATATATCTTGGGCACTAGAGTAAAATCTATTTTCCTCAAAATCACTTTCATTTACAAATATTATATAGAAATCTCATTGCTCTTATGTTTAAACAAAACATATTTGTTTTTTTGCAAGAATCGTGTTGCAATAATCAGTAGGGAAAGTTCTTCAAAAAAAATTGTAGAGCAACATTCAAAAATGTTTTCTTTCAATAATAAACGCAAAAGATTGGTTCAAAAACTATTTTATTCAAGCTACTGAGGGAAAAACATTTTTAAAACAAGAATGAGAATAATTGAAACTTTTTACCGTAAGTGCATCTTGAGCTTTTAAGAGTGATTTATTATCTTCAACCATAAGGCTTCTTCTTTTTAATCCACTCACTTCTAGTTCTTTCTGCTGAGTGGCTCATGGAAGTGTTTTGTGGTTAATTCTTCTGCACTTACAACTTCCAGTTTGTTCATCAACAATTGAGATATATAGCTTATGAACTGTCAACACTTTCAATCTTTAAGACCTTTGTTAGAAATATGAATACAATCAAGAGAATACCAAAAGTCTTTGATACAGAGGTTTCATTGCTCAAATTTTGAAAGAAATCAATCTCTTTTCTTTTGTCCAATCCTTTCTCTAATTTGGATGAAAATCATTTTCAAAATAATCTCACCTATCATAATCAAATCCTTTTATGAAAATTATCATTTCAGCTTTCAGAAGCCGAAAAATCAATATCTTTCAAAGTCATATGGTAGTTTATCAAAATCATTCAAAAACGCATACAACCCAATTTCAGCCACGGATCACTCTTGAGACAGATAAGTCCTTTAAACAAGAGACCTTGCTCTAGTACCAAATGTTAGAATGGTTGTCACCCAATAGGGGGTTGAATTAGGTGTCTTAAAAAAATTTATTTTCGAAACTCAGTTGATCAAAACACTCAAATCATGAGTCAATCAAAAACGGAGTATGAAAACAAATTGTATATGAGAAAATCAATATAAGTTAATAAAGATGAAAGAATGAAAGACACACAACGATTTATCCTGGTTCTGTCCTCTCTGACCTACATCCAGTCCCCAGAGCACCTTTGAGATTTTCAATCCACTATACCTTCTAAGTTTAACCAGGTACTTGGAAAACCATTACAATCACAATGTCATCACATACACTTGTGAAACCCATTTCAAGTTTGTCATGGTGGGTGCTTGAGAACCCCATAAACTTTTCTAGGAATTTATGAAACCCATTCAAGTTTGCAACAAAGTTACTTGAGAAACCTTTACGATTACTCCCCCTTACCACATATAAAGTTACATCGTGAATCATACTCCCTTATAGACTTCACTATAACAGAGATTCATATGCTCTGTTTTCTTAACTCAAACCCAAACCAATAATTTCAAGATCCTAATCTTGAGTTTCTCATGTAAATACAATGAGTTTGGATGAATCAATAAATTACTCTCTTAAAGAGTGGATATATAAACATTGAAGCTCTCGGAGAAGAAAATATCAGAGTCCTAATGCTATGTTCTGTTTTTGGGTTCAGTGACTCCGACTTCTTTAATGCTTTTCATATATAGCCAATACTTCATTCACTAGTCGTTGCTCAGAGTTTGAATAGCCGTTAGAGATTGATTGTTGCATGTTATTCATAGTTGTTGAACGTTTGTTCGTCTGTCATAAATGATGTAGTTAATGCAGTTCAACGGCATCAACGTCGTTATTAATGCTCGGAGATATTCTCAATCAATTTACACCTGGTTTAATGCAAGAGCTATGGAGGCATCTATGAGAGCAAGTAATATTCAAAATATCCAAGTACGAAAACAGAAGCTCTGAAAATGCTGTATGTCTGTCATTTGTGAATTTGTCCGTTAAGAGTCCACGATGGAGAAGTATTAGAGAACCCATTCCCTAAGTCAAAGCATAAAGCATTTATGGGAACAGGTAAAATTCAAATGGGCTAAGCATAAATAAGGAAAGATCTGGTAAACGTAGACTCAGCTGTTTCAGAAGTTCTGTCAGAGAATAGGGAACTCAAGTTCTCAACATCTCACAACTCGAATTCTAACACGTTGAGTTTAAAACCATGTAGTGAAACTTTCATTTGTAACTTGAGTTTGCAGTGAAAGTTCTGAAGTATAGTTGAAAAACTTTTATTTAAAACTTCAGGTTTTGATATCAAGTTTTGAAGTCCAGTTGTGAAACTTCAAGTTATGGAAATGAGGACTCAAGTTCTAAAACGTGTGAAAAACTGTTCAGTTGAAAAGGTCCTTGAGACTCGGGTTTTGAATCTCAGGAACTTGAGTTTTGAAAACTTCCATGTAGAACTCGAGTTTGCACATCAAGTTTTTGAACTGATAAAATTCCGCAAGACATGGAACCCGAGTTTTGAAAAACAGAGAACTCGAATTCTATGAAAACTTTCAGTCAGAACTTCCAGCTTTGAAATTAAGTTTTGAGAGACAGTTATGAAACTCAAGTTCTAAAAACCTGGAACTCGAGGTTTATAACGTGAAGTTAAAACTTGAAGTTGAAACCTCAAGTTTTGACTTCAAGTTATGTAACACAGTTGTGGAACTCGAGTTCTGAGGACTTGGAACTCGAGTTCTATAACGTGATGAGAAAACTTAAGTTGAAACTTCAAGTTTTGACTTCTAGTTTTGACTGCATGTTATGGAACTTCATTTTTTGAAATTAAGGCTCGAGTTTTTGTTCTTGGTCACAAAACTTCTTTTCAAAACTTCCAGTTTTAATATCTAGTTTTGAAAAATAGTTGCAGAACTTGAGTTTGCAAAATCTGGGACTCGAGTTTCAAAACTTCTTCTGATAGACTCAGCACAGTTTTAGAAATATCAAACCAGATTCCAAATTCTACCATAATTTGGAGTTTTTGTTATCATCAAAACAATGTATCAACAAAGACAATGAGCATTGAAACAGAGTTAACGGAAACAACACTCCTCTCCAATGGATATATTTTGTCAACGTGTATAAATAGGAGGGAGCAACCGAAAGAGAAAGAGAGAGATGAAGTATATGGAGTCACTGAACACAAAACAGAGAGTGTGGATTCGAGGAAATCACACAACAACTTTGGGCTCTGACATTATACTTCTTCGTGAGCTTCAGTGTCAATACAATCTGCTTCATAGAGTGAAGCATTTCCCAAATGTAATCATCCCAACCTTTGAGAGTCGCTTAGGATAGACATGAGTGAAACACAGTGTAACCCTACATGTGATAAGGGGAAATGATTGTAAAAGTTTCTCAAGTACCAACCGTTACAAACTTGAGTGGGTTTCATAAATGCCTGGAAACATTTATGGGATTCTCAAGTACCCACTGTTACAAACTTGAAACAACTTTGCAAGTGTCTGTAGTGAACTTGTGGTTGTAATGGTTTTCCAAGTACCTAGTTTAAACATAGAAGTTATAATGAATTGAAAATCTCAAAGGTGTCTGAGGACTAGACGTAGGTCAGAGAGGGCCGAACCAGGATAAATTATTGTTTTCATCTTTCTTTCATCTTCTCTAATTTCTAATTACTTCATTCTTACTCAATCCGATTTCATACTCTGTTTTAATTAACTTATGATTCGGACATTTTGATCAATTAAGTTTTAAACGAAAATTTTTGTAACACCCAATTCACCCTCCTCTTGGGTGACAGCCATCCTAACAAAGGAAACTTGTTAAACCAATACAATTTAAAGCAAGGAAACACAGTTGAGTGAATACATATCACTGTTATTTGAGTGAATGAATACAATTTGTTTCTTACATAAGAAGAATTATTAAACCTAATATGACTTAAAATAGTAAAAGATGTAATAACATGATGCCATCTACTCAAATTAAATCAAGGAAATTGATATTAAATATTCTTGAGATTCTTAATTGGCACCTATATATCTACAATAATATTCTAAAAGATAAACTACTAATGTTTTCTAAATATCTTAATAAGATTTAAAATATCTAAAAGATATATTAAATCTTCTTAACAATCAATTAAGTACAAAAGGACCCTTTTGTAAATAATAATGTTACATAGAAAATAAAATCAAAACGACTTAATTGTCTTCTTTCATGTGCGCATCTTGATAGTTAAATATAAAAAAGAATAAATAATAAAATTGTTATAATTGCACTCTAGATTACTATTTGTTTTAAATCCTTTTCTACCATGGTTATTGCTTAAGAAGCTTTGAAAAATGGTTAACTGTTTTAGGATTTGAGAGATGGCCTCATATCATGGCCAATTATTCAGTCGAATGTGCATGTGTATCTTTGCTTAAAAGTAATCCTTAGAGGCCTCATACTAAAATTTCGTAAACATGACTGCAGCTTGCAAGTATTTACATTATAATACCTCAGAATAAAATCACTAGATAAAATCCTTAACATCTTTCTCAAAATCACTGTTTGGAGATTGGAAAGGGCTAGAATAAGCATCAATAAGCATCTTGACAACATTTCTCATAGTTGGCCGCAAAGAAGGGAGCTTAGTTGTGCAGTGTATAGCAACCTTCAAGACCTTGATCATTTCATCTTCAACAGACTCCGATGCTACTTTATCATCAAGAATCTTGATAGCGGTTTCACGGTCATCGAGGTTAGTCATAACCCAATATACAATATCCTTCCCTTCCCCGTAATCCTCCTCAATGGGTTCCCTTCCAGTAAGTAATTCTAGCAACACCACTCCAAAGCTATACACATCGCTCTTTTCAGTGACTTTGCGTGTATAAGCAAGTTCTAAAAAAACAGAGTATATCATATCACTGTTAGAAGTTAATTCGATGACAATGACGTTCTAGTCTGTTGATATGAAAACTCCTCTATAAGTGAGAGGTCACTGGTTTGATTCCACTTGTAACTTCAAGCTATTAAGGAAAATGATCTTAGAATAGATGCCAATGCAGATGTTGCAGACACTATACAATTTTTCGAAGTTGAGAATTAAATGGGATTTACTATGATCCTTTGTTAAGATGAAGGAACGTGAATATAATCAGCAAGGAACGTGAATATAATCAGCAGTGAAGATAATACATTAATCACTATGAAGAGTGAGATATTCAGAATAATTTTGAAGTCCATGGTTTCTTCATATTAGAATACTTCTTTTTTTTTTTATTATTGCTGTGGTTAAAAGAAAAATAAAATATAGACAGAATGATTTTTGAAACAAAATGAAACCAAATCATAAAGGTGATAAGTGCATGTGAGAAAGGGAGAAGGTAGAGAGAAGAAAACACAATTTTATGCAATGTTCCCTACAACTTCTCTGCTCATTAGATGAAAGGGATAAAACAACATGAGAATTGAGGATCATGATCCGATTGGACTAAAACTGAATTTAACTTTGAATTAGAAGTAAATAAATCTTGAGTGCAGTTATAAAGTATTATGCAGCAAAGTATACATCAGATTGTGTTATAAACAGGTCTGACAAAATTCCACAATTCAGATATGATAAACATATAGCGTCAATATAGGAGAAATTTGGACAACATAAACGGAATAATGCTTTTATTTGATAGAAATCCTTACCGGGAGCAATATATCCATGAGTACCAGCAAGACAGCTAAAACCTAGCTGTTGATCAGTTTTTCCTGCAAATTTTGCAACCCCAAAATCAGAAATTTTCGCCTCATACTCCTCGTCGAGCAAAATGTTACTAGATTTTATGTCTCTGTGAATAATAGGGGGAGAGCAATCATGATGTAAATAAGCAATTCCTTTTGCAGTGCCAAGCGCAATTTTATATCTCTGGTACCAATCCAATCCTGGTTTCCCACCCTTTATCTGTCTGTGAAGAGCTTGAAAAAGATTACCATTTGGCATATATTCTAACACTAAATAGCTTGATCTTCCTTTAAACAAACAAGCATAAAGCTTAAGTATATTTCTGTGCCTGATTTTTCCCAAAGTCTCCATCTCTGCTGCCAAAATTTTCACACCATCTCCTTTCCATAGTTGTTTTACAGCCACTGTGGATCCATTTTCCTTCAAGTCAACTCGATGTACTTTTCCGGTACCTCCAGTTCCAATCAAATTATCTTCATCCAAATTACATATTTCATTCACATCAAGATCAACTTGGTGGAAAGAAGCAATTTTCCATTTTGAATCTGTTTCTTTTTTATCTTGCAAGTTTTTCTCCAAGTCTGCCTTTTCATGCATGAAGCTTCCATAACTTACAAGCCACACGGCCAATACTAAAACCAAGACAGAAGCAACGACACAGAGAACTACTATCTTATCAGTGAAGACCCTTTTCTGACCATGCATGCTTGTACAAATGTTGATTTCAGAATTCATAAGAGTTCTTGAATTTTGTTCAACACAAAGTCCTGGGTTTCCAAGAAAAGCTTCAGTACCACCGATAATTAGAAGATTGCTCGGAATTCTCCCAGACAACTGGTTTTTGGAAAAATCAATTGAGCTCAATTTCATTGACACTAAGCTTTCTGGGATTGAGCCTGTAATTTTGTTTCCAGATACATTAAGAGAGTTCAATGAGTCCATAAGTGAAACTGACTGAGGGATAGTGCCAGTTAGAAAATTCCGAGCAAGATTCAGGTCCACCAGCCTTGCACAATTGCCAATTTCTACAGGTATTGATCCAGTTAATGAATTCTCTTCCAGATGAAAAGAGGATAATTGCTTCAGAGCTCCAATGTCAGCTGGTATTTCGCCATTGAAATTGTTGTTGCTCAAATATAGCTTCTCCAAATTCATCAGCTTACCAAGTTGTGAAGGAAGCTTACCCGAAAACTTGTTCTTTGTTAGAACTAACTGGCTTAAGCTAGAAGAAAGCCCAATTTCTGGAGATATACCACCATCAAAATTATTGTCAGCCAAATCAATTATCTTTACAAATGGAAGTGCCCATAACTCATTTGGAATTTTTCCAGACAAGCGATTGCTGCTGACCCTAAACCTCTCCAGTGATTTGCATGTAACGTAAGTCTCAGGCAATTCACCTGAGAAATTATTCTGCAAAGCAAGCAAAAATTTTAACTTTCTTTTTTCACACAAGAACTTTGGAAAATCACCTGAAAATTGATTCTCTGATATATCAATGCTGTCCAATGGTGAAAATCTCCCAAAATTTTCGGGAATCTTCCTGGAGAAGCTGTTTCGATAAATTGAGAATCCAACAAGATGTTGCATATCACCAAACCCAGCAGGAAGTTCTCCAGAAAAGTTGTTTTCATATAGTTGGAAAACAACCAAATTCTTCATAGTAGCAATCACCTCTGGCAATTCACCATGCATATGGTTCATTGAAATGTCAATCTCTTCAAGCTTGGTCAAGTTTGCCAGCTCAGCTGGGATTTGGCCAGTTAAATTATTTGAGAAAATCTCAATCTTACGAAGATTTTTCAACTTCCAGATTGACTTGGAGAGTTTACCAGAGAACATGTTTCTCGAAATATCCAGTGTTTCCAGAGCCTTCATTTCAAAAATTGATTCCGGAATATCTCCTGTCAAATGAGAACCACCAAGATAGAGCCAAGTCAAGTTCCTTAGATTGCCAAGATTCTGAGGAATTTCACTATCAATATAGTCATTTTCCCCGAGCCCTAGCGAAACTAGATCAGTCAGATTTCCGAACCAGTTTGGGAATCTACCCAAAAAGTAGTTTGCAGAGAGGTCAAGAACTCTGAGATTTCTTATCCCAGACAAGTCTGGAATAATCCCAATCATCTCATTTTCTGTTAGGTTCAAAACTCTAAGGTTGCTGCAGTTGCTTACTTCAATTGGAAGCTTCCCAGAAATAAAATTTGATGCAAGTGACAGAACTCGGAGGCCTTGGAGAGAAAAAATTGATGAGAAAATCTCCCCAGAAAGGGACTTATTTTCCAGTGAAATTTCGACGACTTTCCCGGAAAATCTATCACAAGTAACTCCATGGAATTCGCAGGGAGAATCTGAATCCGTCCATGTAGCCAAATAATCCAAAGGGTCCCTCAAATACTTCTTGAACTGAAGGAGAGCCTCTGTTTCAATCGTTACAGACATACATGGCGGGAAAATGAATAGCATTGTAAAGAGACAAAAGAAGAAAAGGTTTTTGTTGGCCATTATTGGGAAGAGCAAAATGATAAGTTTCTTCCAAAGCAAAGAGAAGAGTAATTTTATTGTCTGCTTAATAGCGAATGATCAACACACCATTATCGCAAATGGGTCTCCATCCTCCATTGTTGAAAGAAAAGAAATAGCTCGGCAACCAAGAAATCCATTTGCATTCCCTACATTAACAATCAGTAAAATATGGCCGTTAAAGGTATACATTCCAATTTTTTTTTTACCTTCTCAATTCTAAACTTTCAATGTGGTCACATTCTTTAGTCTTAATTTTTAAAATTTTTAACATTTACTTCCAAGATAAAACAATTTTTTAAAAAAATATTGCGATGGATCTTGTTATTGAGCAATTTAAAGACTTGCAAAATTTTCATATTATGAGTACTTAATTTATCAGCATTTATAAACTCACATAAATTCAATAAGTCATAATTTTAGAAGAAGAAAATTGATAAGAATAAGTACGATTGAATAGAAATATTAATATATTTTAAATTAGCATATTATAATTATAATTATAGTCACCTCCGGCTGTAATTTATTAGTGTGCCCATTTGGAAACGTAGTAGAGAAGTACTTTTACGTAAGCCGAAGTAAATATGTGAAGAAGATTATCACGTTTTACGAAAAAATACTGTTGAACGTACATTTAACTTCTGATAAGTCAAACAAGCTCATTATCAACACTTAAAACGATTCAAATTTGCCAACACCAAACAATTTAACCTCAATTATCTACACAATTATCATACGATTTCTTGTTAATCGAATGATTAAACAAACATAATTAATTTAACCATCTAGACCCAAAGTCTCTATAATTATACCTCTAACTTCCAAACCTCACTTTTAATATCCAATTTTTCCATTCCAATCACCACTTTTATAAATATTAATAATTCATTTAAATCAATAATTAACCCCTAATATTTAAAACGATCAAAATTCCAAATTTCACCATTACACATTTCCTTATAAGCTTTAACAATAATCTAGACAGATCAAACACACCGATTATATATACTTCCAATAAACATAACTCAATCATTAAACCAAAGCTTAATCTGTAAAATTACATATTAAATCATAAACATTCATATAACATTCAAACTCTAACTCTAAAACCTTTCAAATAATGTAATAGAAAAATTCTTAAACGTGTTAAATGTAAGCATTTACTTACCTATAATCCTATGGTTCCCATTTGTCGAGAATGCATACTTCCTTTTAACTCTAACCTTCAAACCTGCTTTGCTTCCAACAAAATAAAAATTATAACTACTAGAAAGCTCTTATAATATAGAAAGATATTTATTAAATAAGTACTGTGGTTTAGAGAATGTCTCAAACCTCCATCAATGGCGGAATGGAGCTGCTGGCCAAAGGAAGAAAGATGAAGAAAAGGAGGCATGTGAGAGAGAGAGAGAGAGGAGATATGAAGGTTATTATATTATAAGGAATGAGCCCCACTTTTCTTTTCTTTTTTCTTTTTTTATATTCTTGTACTCTTGATTTTTCTTTATTCTTTGTTTTTTTCCTTATTATTTATTTTCCTTTCTTTTTAATTTTAGATATATATATATATCTCTCAAGGAAATTATAATTACTCCAACAATCACATTTTGGCACTGGAAATCTCTAACCCATTTTTCTTATTTCATCACCATCTCCAAAATTCTAAATAATGAAGTTTTATATGAGTTTTACTCAAGCAATAATATTTTATAATATATAACTAATTATACTCACTCAAGTGAAAAAATACTTTAAATATTTTTATTTAATACTTGCTTGCTTAATAAATTTGTCTTTCTTTCTTTCTTTTTTTCAAATGTATAATTGAGTTTACACCCATAAAATTTATTCCATTCCAGATAAATTTTTCATACTAAAATAATTATAGGGTAATTTCCAATAACTATAGTAATCCAATTAAATTCAAGGTAGAATTGGGGAAATGTCCCCCATCGGAAAATTAACTGAACTTCCACAATATGTAACTGAGCTTCTACGTTATGTATAATTGAGTTTTCACATATGTAACTGAGCAGGTCACATTTTACAATTAATTCCCTAATGAAGAATTTTCCCCATTCTTCCCTAAATTCAACTCAATATTAATAAATACATAATATTTTCAATTTTAAATCATATTCCATTATTATTCTCAACTTTATTAACCTTAAGTGACGTTATAAATACGGCGATAGTATTTTTGTTTTATTTTAAAACTTTCATATACAATTTTACAGCTAAGGAAGCTTCGATGCACATTCGTGAAGGTTAATAAAAAAATGCAGATGAGTGAATATTTTAACCCATTATTGAAAGATGAAGTAATAGTTATTAGGGAGAATTGATTCTCCCATTAAAAAATTAATTAAAGAATTAGACTTGTTATTATACTATTATAAGAGTTCAGTTGTATATATATCGAAAAGCTTAGCTGCATAATATAAAATCTCCATTACATATAATATAGAAATTTAATCTTATAATATAAAATGTCAATTACATAATTTAAAAGATCATATTATACAATTAATATGTCATAGAATATTTATCCTTCAACTCTCCTAGTTTCTAATATATGTTCAAAGTCTGTATAATCAATGATTGCCAAACTACGATGGAGACAAAATGTGACGTTGAAACGTCAATTTTGGTTTGTTTGTTGCTGTGGAAATAGTTAACTGCAGTACTGCCATTGCTATAATTGAAATCCAAGAAAAAAAATATATCATGCTTGGAACTTACTCTTCTGGCTTCCATCATTTTTTTTCAATAATTACCCTTAAAGCAAAGAACACCTAATGATCATTATAGGTGAATTAGAGTTAGCATTATTTTTTAATCATTACATTCCAATTAATCCGTGATGAGCTTTTCTCAATCCGGCACATGCTGTAACTTCGTTTATGGTTAACATCATTTTTTTTTAATTTGGCTCTCTCCTTCTTGAAGATAAAGAGAACAGGAAGGATAAAATATTCCAAGAATTTTGATAAAAAGCGAATATTTAAATTTTAAAAACAATTGCTGAATTTAATTTACATCAATAAAGAACAATCTGATGAGTGCTATACTTTCATGCAGGTTTGTTAATTTCATTCTTCTACTGGAAAATTACATAACCTGGAGAGCTGATACATATATAGAGAGAAAACTGGGGGGAAAGGAGAAGGATTTTATGAGATGGAACTAATTGATATTTTCCCTCCGAACAAATGGGTTTTTGTTTTGGATTAAGTAACATCTAACACTCCGATGCATTCATCCTGCACCATAATATTATTTTTCCAATGAATCCAGCACCTCCTGATGTTATTTTCTAATTATATTCAACTCATTCATTTTATTTATGGTTTAGCATACTAAATGTATCATAAATAAGATTAGGGTGTGAAAAAATTAAAAAAAATAACTAGAGTGTACAAATTAAATACGCTATAAATAAGACTAGAGTGTTGGAAGATGCAAATGAAAAACAACTTCAAAGTGTTTAATGCTATTCTACTTTTTTTCCATTCTTTAAGACTACATTGGTGTAAAAAAGTGTTTCTTTTTTCCATTTCTACATGGATTTCAAAACAAGTATAAAGAACATCCATATAGAAAGTATTAATTGGAATGTCCACACATACTATAATTCTTAAACTGGTGTAGAAACTTAATCAACAACAACACTTCACTTAAACTATAATGGAGTTTTGAAGGGAAAAAATTATGTGAAAAAGATTGGTAGTGAATCAGAGTGGGAAGTTTTGGTTAATTATACAGAAAGAAAGAACTAGAAGTGGGAGCAAAGTTTGAAAGTGAAATTTGGGGGGGCCAACGATAGTGGTAATGGGTGAGAGAATCCAATAAACCAAGCAAATTCAGAGGTAGGTAGCAGAGACAAAAAAAAATATTATGGAAATTGAATTGGGAGATTAGTTACATTGAAATCTGTCAAAAGCAAAAAAGCAAATCAGAACAAATTAGGAGGAGGAAGGTGGTTGCTTAAGTTAGAGAAAATTTCAAAGGCCTGAGCTTGCGTTAGCAAGAGTGAGTAAGCTTTTTGGGGAAGTGTGGGGTCAAGGAGAATCGAGAGGGAGAAAATAAATAGTTACTTTTGAAGTGCAGCGTCATCTGTAATATCTCAAATGAAAATATTTCAATTATCAATTTTATGGATTCCAAAATATCTGTTATAATGGGTTATGGGGCGAGATAAATTAATAGATGAGATTAAAAAAGGAATGATAATTAAAATACTTTTATTGGATGGAACATAGATAACGTGACACTATGAGAATATGTAAGTATACAATGGCTTTGAGGGCAATTTCGGTTTTGTATGTCATTCTCTAATTTAGATTATTTCATAATCCTGTTTCTTCTCTCTCTCAAAATCCCTTCGGGTGTGTTTAGGAATTCGTTGGGAGAAAGGAGTTTACGGATTTCGAGAAGAATTTACGGAATCTAAGAAGAATTTATCGATTTCGAAATGGTTTTTATGGATTTCGAGATGGTTTTGTCTTGACTTATATGTACCATTAGGAATAAGTTATTCCCAAACATGCACTTCTTCATCTCAATAAATTAAATGGTTAAATGTAAAATCTTATTAAATCTTAGGAAAACATCACAAAATATACCAAAGGTTTGGTCTTACAAAAGGCTTGACATGTATTTGAATTAGGTGTGGTATAAATATTTTTTTCAATATGACTTTTGCAAAGTTAGATTATTTTATGTGATTTATTTTTGAATTGAATTTTATAAAAAAAGTCAGTTCAATAAATTGAAACTTGTTTCAATGGTTGATAGAAACATGTGTTTAGATATAAAATAACTAAAATGAACATGATTTTTATTAAAATAATATACATGTATCCTATACGTATATAACATGATAATTTTAAGAGAAAAATTATAAATTATAAAAATGAAAAATATTTAGTGTATTATTAAGAAAAAAATTGAAATTTTGAATTACTTAAGTTTTAGGGAAAATTAGTGAAAAGTCCATGTTGAAAATTTAGTTGGTTAGGGATGTAAATGAGAGTATTGACATTCTATGTGTATAAAATTTGCAAAATAATAATACTCATTGTGTATAAAAAAATATCAATCATTTTCACCAATTTAATTTTTTAATGAGAAATTTTCACCAATTTTCTCTAAGTTTTATTATTTAATATATTCTTTATTTCTTGATTTTTTTATTAACATAAAAGAATTCTATCACAAAAAAAAAAGGTATTTAGTAGCGGTTCAACAAACCGCTACTAAATTATGAGTTTTGTAGTGGTTTTAGGTCAAAGCGTTACTAATATGTGACTACGTACAATATAGGTGTGCCATTTGTAGCTGTTCTTCAAAAATTTGCAGCGGTTTTAATAAATGCAAACCGTTGTAGAAGTGAAAGGTCAAAAGTCACCGCGGTTACGGTAGCCCAACAGGGGAGATGGATAGAGACGACATTCAGGCCCAGTTGCAGCAGCAGCAGGAGCTGATGCAGTAGCAGGAGCTGATGCATCAGCAGGCGCAGCAGGTGCATCAGATGCAGTCCCAGTTCGAGATGTGAAGGCAGGCTGCGAATGTCATGCTGCAGATCACATACCAGGCTGCCTTCCCTAGCGCACCTCCACCTGAGCTACCTCCGCTGCCGGGCATGGCCCCCCACCCCCACCTCCCCAGCCCGAGAATCCCCAGCCCCTCAGCCCCCATACGGACAGTTAGTTGTGTATTCTTTTTTTTATTTTCGATATAGATTTTGTTTATTTATTTAAAATTTTGTGTTAATATTGAATTTTATTTAAAACAGATTTTGTTTATTTATTTAAAATTTTGTGTTAATATTGAATTTTATTTAATTGACGTTTAAAATTTTCAATTTCATTTAATTGTGTTAATATTGAATTTTATTTAATTGAGGTTAGTTGTGTGTATTAATTATTGTTTCAATTTCGTTTAAAATTTTCAATTAGATGAATTAATTATTGTTTTAATGTTATGAATTAAATTATTTTTAAAATTTTCAATTAGATTAATTAATTATTGTTTCAATTTATATTATTTATTAATTAATGAAAATAAATTTTGAACTTATATGTAAATATATTTTAATGAAAATAAATTAATAATTTTGAAGAAAAATAAATTTTGAAGTTATAATGAAAATAAATTATTAATTATTATATTCAAAGTTATTAATTATTACTAAATTATTAATTATTATATTAAATTTCTATAAATAAATCATTACAAATATTAGCAGCGGTTATTAACCGCTGCAAATTTCAAAATTTTAAAAAAATTTCCCGCTCGTTTAGCAGCGGTTATTAACCGCTGCAAATTTCAAAATTTTAAAAAAATAACTGCCTCTCTTTTAGCAGCGGTTATTAATCCCTGCAAATTTCAAAATTTAAAAAAAAATTTCCCGCTCGTTTAGCAGCAGTTATTAACCGCTGCAATATCCAACGGTCTTAACCGCTGCAAAGTTCAACAATCTGTTTTTTGTCCCTCATTTAGCGGCGGTTTATAACCGCTGCAAATTTCTGACCGTTGACCAACACGAATTTAAAGCTTCCATAATCAGTTTTTGGGCCATATTCTCTATTCTTCCTCTAATTTCTATCTCTTAATGCACTCAACTCTCATGTGATGATGGATAAGTCATGGATGACGTTTCCTCGCACGTCCGCTCGATATTTTGCCGGATTGAACACTTTCTTGGATTTTGCTGATAGACATAGCAAGATTAACGGTAAGATTTCATGTCCCTGCTCTAAATGTAATTTCAAAAAATGGCAATGTTAAAGATGTTGTTAGAGAACACTTGATAGTTAAGACGTTCCCTCAAAGTTACAAAAACTGGGTATATCATGGAGAAACGGGTGATGTCTTGAGAGAGTGTACTCATGCATTCTCGCAAATAGGAGTGGAAGAGGATTCGGTTGACCCTGTCAATGATGCACTTCGTGATGCTTTTGGGGTTCATAAAAATATAGTCACAGATGAAGTGCAAGTACGGAACCTCAGTACATGAGGAACGCGGAAGCTCGTACTTTCTTTGAGCTAATAGAAGAAGCTGACAAAGCTCTATATCCTGGGTGTGGAAAATACTCAAAATTATCTTTTTTAATTAAATTGTATCACATTAAGTGTCTATGTGGTATAAGGGAATGTCAATGATATTAGAATTGTATCACATTAAGGGAATGTCGATGGTATATCATGGGTGATAGTGATGAACAGTTGCCATATGAGGCGGAGCCATTCCAGCATACTACTTTTGAAAACTTTTTACCTGAAGGAGATGAAGCTTTATCACTTGTTAGAGCTGATGAAGATAAATAAATAAACCAGGTGAGTATTTTTTCTTAAGTTGAAAATGTTTGCAGCGGTTATTAAACCGCTGCAAAAAAAACCGCTGCTGAACTTCAAAACCGCTGTAAATTACAATAACCTTAATCGCTGCTGAACGTAAAAAAACGTTGCAAATTACAGCGACATAAACCGCTGCTAACTCTAAACCGCTGCAAATTACAGTAACATTAACCGCTGTTGAACGTAAAAAACGCTGCAAATTACAGCGACATAAACCGCTGCTAACTTTGAACCGTTGCAAATTACCATATCATAAACCGCTACTAATTCAAGGGAAGGAGACTATAAATACCCTTCCCTCCCAGCCATCTTTACATGTTTTCAAATTGCAGGCTTCTTCTGCTCGTTTCAATCTTTGTGCAGTGTTGGTAAATTTTCTGTATAGAATTTTTTTATTTTAATTAGATCATTATTTTGAAATATTTCGTTTTCTATTTTTATACTTTTTTTCTTTTATGTCTTTTTATGTTGTTTTAATATTCTGTTTTTAAATTAATTATGTTTATTCATTCCTTTTTTATTTTTTTCTTTTTTTAATAATATTATTAGAAAATATTATTAATTTTGTTAATAATATTACTAATTTTTAAATAATATTATTAAAAATTTTATTAACTTTGCTAATAAATTATTTTTTCTAATAATAATATTATTTTTTTAAATTTTATAACATTTAGTAGCGGTTCTAGAACCGCCACAAATATAAGTGATTTTTAATGCCTACTTTTTATTTTTTTTCTAAAATCACATTTAGCAGCGGTTTCCAACCGCTACAAAAACAATGGCCGAAAAATAGAGGGAAAATTTGGAGGGAATTTTTTCAACGTTTGAAATAAGGACGGAAATTTAGCAGCGGTTTTAGACCCGCTACAAAAAACGGGCCAAAAAAGACGGGAAAATTTGGAGGGAAAATTTAGTAGCGGTTATGAAACCGCTGCTAATAATGGAGGGAAAATTTCAAATTTCATTTTTTTGACTATATTAGCAGCGATTATTTGACACTACAAATTATTTGTTGCAAAAGTTAGTAGCGGTTATTTCCGTGTGAACAACGGTTCTCATTAACCGCTACTAATTGGCTTGCTACGGTGAATTTAGCGGCGGTTTGCCTAACCGCTACAACATTTATTTGTAGCGGTTATAACCGATACTAATGCATGGAAAAACCGCTACTAATGCATCTTTTTTTTTGTAGTGATAGGAGTTAACCATGCCAATAGAGAAAAATCAAAGGATGTGATCTAGAAAGAAAAATGTATATATACAAAATACAATAATTGAAGGAAATATATCCTACATTTAGAATTAGAGGGAGGAAAGGAATTGAGGAAGATTGTTAAGGTGTTTTGCCCAAGAAAAACATATAATAATAACTAACTTAACTAACATCCTTGGTATAATCAAATTAAGTAAATAGATCATACATTTAGAATTAGAGGGAGTAATATACATGTAACTACGATAATTAAAACCGAATTGTCTTCTTGTTCTAAAAGGGAATTAAGTCAGAAGTTAGAGTACTCTCTTTCATTGCTAGGGTTTGATATGGACCTTCAGTTACGACCAGCTTTTCCCTTCAGTTATGGACCTATCAAAGGCTAATCGTTATTGAAGACATTCAGAATATTTTCACACTGTTCATTCCAGTTTTTTGTCAATCATTTTCTTTTGCACGTACTGCATTGATTGTTTTACATTGAATGACTGAGTGTTAATTAATTTAGCATAACTTAACTCAGCTTTTGGTTCAATCTGGATTTGTTGACAATAATTTATTAAACCTCTGACAAGATGTTGTTTTACATTGCCTGTGAATGCACTTTTTTATTACTCATGGTTCATACATTATCTGAATGCTTGGTGGAGTTCTGTTTATGCAGTGAAATTGAATTCGTATATTCAGAAAGTGAGGAAAGTACTCTATTTCCAATTGACTTATGCTCCTTTTTATGTAATTGTCTTTTGAAATGGAAGGAAAATGGTAATCTTAAGGTTGCAGGTAAGGTGAGTTTAGAATATTCATTGTCTCTTTTTAAATCTCATGAGCCTTCACTGTTAGTTCATTCTGTGTAACAAATAAGGAATCAACTAAGCCAAGGTGGAGAAGAATCCATGTACATTCTCACATTAGAAAACAAATAGCAACTTAAACCAAAGAGCATTCGATCAAGATAAAGGATCAAGTCTACTTAAATGCTTTAACAAACTATGAATTAGTGGTGGGAGTGGTAGAGAGATCTGTTGAGACCCGGTAGTAACAAATAACAATTCATCACTAGAGCTTCATGTGCTTTTTTCTCTGCTTTCATAGCTTTATTGAAGCTCCGATTTCAAAGATGATGAGTGAAATGTTGGTTTTATCAAAGAGTTTTGGGATCTCTTTAAAGGTATCAACAGTTTATTTTCTTCAAAACAATAAATAGTCTCTTCCATGAAAGTGTTATTATTGTGTGGAAGATTTAAAAGTTGGGAAAAGAAATAAAATTAAAATAGTTGGAATCTCATTCCACACGTTGAGACTAATCACGTGGTTACTTTTTAGTCTATAGTCAACTTGCATACAAACAAATAAACACGTATGGAATGATCCCACTCATTTTCTTTTTCATCATTTTCAAATTGATTTATTGAATAGACAATACACAATTTAAACACATGTTGAGACTAATCATGTGGTTACTTTTTAGTCTACAGTCAACTTGCATACAAACAAATAAACACGTATGGAATGACCCCACTCATTTTCTTTTTCATCATTTTCAAATTGACTTATTGAATAGACAATACACAATTTAAACAACACGATAAGTTAGAAAATAACAGAACCTAAACGCATCAATTAATTAGATGATGGGCCATTATTTTAACCACTAATACAAATAAGTAACAGAACATGTGCCTTCCATAGTACTAACTCTCATGTTAAGGATTGAGATAGTACTGAATTACTGATTTCGGCCTACTAAATATAGAAGAGTTACGTGCATGTCGTTTGAGTTTTTAAATGAGGGTGATGAAGTTTCATCTTCTACTAAGAATGAACATGCATTGTGTTTTAACCTTCGTATATACATGAGATAGTTCTTTTTAAATGGGATGGTTCTTTTTACAATATTCCGTTGCTACACCTCTCACCATTTCCACTCTGAACGTCGTTCTCAGCTCGTTGGAAATCAACCACTTTCCATCAACTTCGTCGCCAAGTCCTTTAGCTTCGATGAATTCACCGTCGTCGACGAGACCTTCCTGGAGAACTTTGGTCCCAAAGACAAAGGAACTGAAGATGAAGCTCGAAGGCGCAATTGGATCGAGCGCTTTCTTTCAGAACCAGAGCCATGATCCCAGTCTTTCCATTCAGAACAAAGCGCAATTCTGTATCAAAAAAAAAAGAACCAAGCGCAATTGGGCTGGCTATTCAAAAGCCTTTTCTTTCTTGAATCATAACTATTGTCCTTCCCTTCCAGTAAATATATAATTTCACTAAAATTCCAGTTTCCATGCAGTCAGTCATTCAGAACCAGAGCCATGATCCTGGTCTAATAACAAGCAAGAAGAATGACGAAGGACATTTAATAAATGAGCTTATTCAAACGCCTTTCGTACGTCTTTTATGGTTTTTTCAAAATAAATTCTGCTTTTCTTTTCCCTCTAATCCTGCTCATTTTCATTGGGTTTGCTTCTTACAATCTTCCATGGAATTTATCGAGCTTGATGGGTCAATATAAGGTGGCTATTTTACTGTTTTTTTCAATCAAACAAGGATGACATATATTAGAGTGGATCTGTAACAAAAAAACATTTAGAAACTAAAAATGAAAATCTGTTATCTCCCCTTGAAACAACTAGAAAAATAGTTGAAGTACCAGAGAAAAATTCACAAGCAAAATGTGTAAACAAAACTGAACCTAAAAAAATAAATTCTCAATTAAATAAAACACAAGTCCAACTTCCATGTAATTTAAACATAACGAGCAGCAGAATTCTTTGCAGTTTGCATAATTAAGCCTTCAGACGTCCAAAGAACTTTTGCTTCTCCTGTGTTGTCTGGAAGCGACCATGGCCGAACTTGGAAGATGTGTCAATAAACTTGAGCTTGATCTCCTCCAAAGCAACACGAGAAGTCTGCTTAAGGAGGGACTGCCGCAATGTGATAACCCTTTTCTTGGGACCAACACAGCATCCCTTGATCATCACATAGTCATCCTTCACAATACCGTAGTGAGGGAAGCCACCGATTGGGGTAATGTCCTTCTCAGTCCTAAAGGTCAGAAAAAACAAATCAGTTCGCACCCTCTTCTTGTGATTAAACAAATGAAATTTAAGTTAATGTTCACATTGACTTCGCAAACAAGTATGTTCATTAAGCAATTAACTTGCCTGTCAAAATCAGTAATAGCTGTGTGTGACTCATCACCGGCTTTACCAAGCTTGTAGACCTTCTTGTTCAACTCTGTCCGATGGTGGTATCCATTCTGACCAGCTCTGGCAACCGTGAAAGAAACTCTGGCAGGATGCCAGGCACCAATACATGCAACTTTCCTCAGACCCCTGTGGGTCTTGCGTGGAAGCCGGGTCACACCCCACCTAGTCACAACACCTTCGTACCCTTTACCCTTTGTAACACCGATGAGATCGATCATCTCATCCTTCTGGAATACAGCATCAACAGGAACCTGCTTCTCAAAGAAATTGTAGGCATAGTCCACCTTCTGTGCAATAGTACCACCATTCACCTGAATCTCCATGAGGTGTGCTTTCTTCTGCTTCAAACCTTTCATTTTTCTAATCTGTGGGGAAGCAAGAGTGAGGAGTAACGTATTAGATACAGACCCTTAAATAGCAACATGAGAGGATTGGAACCGGTTTGAATGTTGATGCAAGGAATCAGCAACTGAAGAATATCCTGAATGTGAGTACTAAGACAAGCAGGCTATACCTGGGTGTGCGCCAAAACACGAACAACTGATGCATACTTCTTCATCTTATCAAGCTGAGCCTGAATGCTTTTATTACCTTCTTCAGATTCATACTGCTTGGAGTACTTTGTGAAAGCCTTCTTCTTGGACTTGCACCAGTTCTTATAGAACCTGCGCTTCACATCCTCACTCAAATGCTGAGCCCAGACAGTGCTCAAAGTGCGAAGACCACGGGGAGTTTTCACATAACCCACAACTCCGACAATAACCATTGGAGGAGTTTCAATAATTGTAACTGGTTCGCAGGTTTCCTTCTTGTGAAGTTCTGATGCAACAAAATAAGT
>JANTPZ010145430.1:0-30655 GCA_025593235.1 Vachellia pachyceras | reverse complement strand
TGCCCGGTTCATTCACCAATCCGGTTTCCTGTACCTTGGTAGAAAATGAAAATAAAATAAAATAAGTAAAATATAAATTTATATATATATGTAATTATATATATTAAAAAAAGAAAGAAAAAGGAGGTTGCGTACGACAGTGAGATAGGGAAGGGAAATGAGATGAGATTGAGTGCAAGGAAAGGAAAGAAAAGAAAGAAGAAGAAGAAGAAAACAGAGAGGGTTTGCGTACACATAAGGGGAAATAGGGATGGGAGAGGGAGAGTTGAGTGGAGTGAAAGGAAAAAAATAGAAGAAGCAATGTCAAATGCAAGGGGTATCGGGGTATTTATTAATACCCCCACCCATTTGTTCTATCAGAAGAGAGGGAGCATCATGAGAGAGAGAGAAAGTGGGGGGAGAGAAGAGACACCAGAGATAGGGGGAGGAAAGAGAGAGTGAGAGAGAGAGCAGAGTTCAGGAAGGTGTTTTTCTACTTCAAGGTTCAGCTTTTGAGATCACTTAGTAAGTAAAATGACTTATTTTCTTTAAACTTCTTTTATGAAAGTTATTCTAAATATTTTTTCTTTCTAATTGTAGTAATATTATGTTTATTAGAGAATATTTTTGAATTGAAATTTTGTCCAGTTTGAGTTTTATTAGTAGAAGACAATAAATTTATATATATATATATATTTATAACTAAGATTTATGATAGATTTATTTAGGGGTGAGCAAGAAAGTCCGTCCCGCCCGCCCTGTCTGCAACCCGGGTGTTTTAGACCCGTTTAAACCTGCCCAATTGAACCTGTCACGGGCGGTGTACCCATAAACGGGGTGGGATACGGGTTCACTCACGGGGTGCCCGTACCCACCCGTTATGCCCCGTTTATTTATTTAGTTTTTCATTCCCACTTTGCCAGAATGTCTCACGGTCTCAGCCACTCATTTTTATATTTCCCTTTGTCTTTGGTCAAAGTCCAGACGTCCAGCTCCTGCACACGCGTAGCTAAGCTCCCGACTCCTAAGTCCCAGCCCCTTCTGCGATTCTTCCTCCTCCATTGGCCATTACTCTAGGCTCGTCGGCGACTCATCGTCTCTCCAAGTGAGTGCGACCAAGCTCCACCTCTAACCTTCACTCCCACTATTTTTCATCCTACTCCCTCCAGCCCCTCTGCTTTCTCTCGTCATACTCTCCAATGCCATCATCGGAGTGGGTGAAGGCAGAGGATCCATTGCACAGGGACATAGACGCCACGAAGATGAACGAGATCTGGATGGAAATCGCATTCACGATCGGATCTCGATGAAGGAGCCCGGATTGGGCATGCGTGCTGGAAGGAGCCTGGATTCGTGAACACGAAGGTGCCATGCGCCATAGGGGGTCATGATGAGGTCCTTTGGTTTCCATCACTCTCAGCTCTCACATGAGATGAAGATTTGAGAAATGGGTATTCGTCATTGAATCGAAGAGTCACGGCTTTTCCATCGTAGCTGTGGGATTTGGTTTCGAATCGGATTTTTTTTATTTTAAAGGTGAGAATCTCTGACTCCGATAGTATTGAGCTAGTGTTTTTTTAGCTATTAATACGGTGAGTTTCTTATGAAGTGTTTGTGCTTTGAGCTTCCTTTCAATTATTCTGAGAAAACTTCGAAAGGAAAAATGCCTGCAAGATTAGTTGTAATGATTTGTTTCCTGTGCAATCTGGTGGTGGCGTTGTTGTTGTTCTTGTATTAGCAGAGTGATCAATATGAATCTCTGCATGAATTTCTTTGTTTGATGCTTGCTTACTCTGTGAAAACTTAGCTGAAGAAAAAATTGTGTTTTCCTGAGGAGGGGGTTGGGTGCGGTTAACTCGTTACCCGCACCAACCTGCCCGTTTCGACCCGTACCCATGTGTACGGGTTAAAACGGGTTCATCCACGGGTAGAGGGTACCTCGTACCCGTGGAAATCTTAACGGTCGGGGCACGGGTTACCCCACGAGGCAGACCTGCCCGCCCGTTGCTCCCCCTAGATTTATTTATTTGATATCTCGAGTATTTTAGAAATTTATTTATATTTAAAAATATATGTTTTTGATATATATATATATGATATTTTAACTAAATAGATAATGATTAAATAGTTAGATTTGATCATAGAGGATTTATTATTTTTACTATTATATGATTTTTAAAATATATGTTCGTATATATAAATTTATGTATATATTTATTATAAAAAATTTATAAATCAATTTCTAGTGGGTATCTTTACTTATTAAAATTTGTTTTAATAATTTCAAGTCTTTTAAGCAACGATTTTTACCACATAAATTAGTTGTAAACTAATGTGTGGTAATATTTAATTTTTATAGACTAATTATAGAAAATTGTTGGTGTTGGATGATGATTACTGTTGTGGTAATATTTTTTTGTTTGGCAAGTAACCACTTTCCTCTCATTGTGCATGCTTGTAACATGCTTGTGAGTGATTTTAAATATTTAGTATTATGAAAAAGTGCCATTGATATTTGATTTAGACAATGAACTATGTTGTTAATGAAATTATCTTGTGGGACCTATTTCCATTATGAAATTATAGGTGTTACAAATATACCTAATAGTATTGTTTCATAATGTTGGAAATGTTGCGTTGAGAACTTGTGAAATTTATAATGGTATATGATAAATTCTATTATCATTTGTTGATATGAGAGGGAGTGGTGGATGATGATTTGATGGGAGATTATTTTAAGGAAATAAAGGGGTGAATTTCTTGTATAAAAAGAGGAAATAAGGTGGTGTGCTTCCAGGTGTATACTGGTTAGTCCTTTGACCCATGTGTATTTAGTAGGGCCTTGACCACTAATATAGTAGAGGAAGAACCCATGGTATGATGTTATGCTATGTGGATTTTGACCGGTCCATATCACTTAGTCAGTGAGCTCATTGAATTGTACTACCAGTCACATAGGTCAGTACTAGCTCATGGATTTTGTTAGAGGAAATAAGGGAGGTCAGAGAAATAAATCCTTGTGTGTTGACTATTGGGCAACTTTGTGATGATACAAGTATGATATCATGATATTATAAATTGATAAATATGTATATGAATATTTATATGTTGACTACGTGACATTTTTATGATGTTATATTTATTGTAACTATCCCACTTGACACCTCATGGGCACTTACTCACATATTTAAAGAGATGAATTGTTGGTTACTGAGTTATCTCACCCTATTGTTTTTACTTTTTTCCAGGTGGCAGTTGTCGTTCTGGTCCATCAGGGAAGACTCTAGAAGCTTAATCTACTTAAATTAAAAGAAGTGCTTCCATCTTTTTGGTTATGTGGATCATTATATATTGTCACGATTGGGCTCATTATGTATATTCTGATTTATTTTGGTTAATTGATGTATCAGTTGTATATGTTTAGCCTTCGTATACTAACCAACTCTTAATGATTTTTGGGTAGATTCCATATCCTGGTTCTACATAAACATTGGTAATGAAGAACTATTTTTTTAGAATATTGGACGTTATAGTAAATGTTATCTTGAGCTTCAGATGACCTAACGCTCAATCATGGATACGATGGTGTATAGACAGAGTTTATAATTAAATCTTTCGTTTAAATCAAAGTTTTAAGAAAAAGGATTTTACACTTAATTACATGATTCTAACACAAGTTGAAGCCATTCAAAGGAGTACGGGGAGTAACGGGCAGGCGGGGCTGCCCCATAGGGTAACCCCCCGTCTGTGAAGGCTTCTTCAGCCACCCCGTACCTATTAGGTAACCTGTTTTAACTGGTACAAACATTACAGGTCAAAATGGGCGGGCTGATATGGGTAACGGGTTACCCGTATCAGCTGCGCCTATTTTTTCTTGGAAATTTAATAGCATACACAGCATATCGCTGGAAAACTCAACAGCAAAAACTGGAGAGGAGAATATGTGATTGCGACGCTGCTGGCTAGAGAAGTTAAGAACTGGACGGAGTCAAGGATTCCATTGGAAGACGATTGCATGACGAGCAGTAAGGTTTTGGGCGAGTTCGAGCAACTGAGGGATAATGAGTGAGAGATTTCACTACTGAATTTAGGCGAGGATTCCAATGTTGACTTCAAATTTGTGACGAGTTCAAGCTGCTGAGGGATGACAACTCGATGAGTGCATGACCCCAATGACTAGAGGACGCCAAATCGCCAATGACGAGTGGCAGTGGTGGGTAGTGGTCTAGTGGCGAGTGGCTACTGGCGTAGGGTTTGGCAGTAGCAGTGCAGGCCAAGGGATGGGGACAGGGACATGGAGATGGGGGCACTGGCGTTAGCATTAAGGCATCAACTGATGAGTGAATGTGAACTAAAGAGTGATAGGCTAAGCTGGCATTTGTTTTTTATTAAATAAACGAGGCAAATGGGCGGGTACGGGCTCCGGGTCAACTGGTGCCCTACCCTGTGAATACATTCTGTAAGCCCAAACAGAATTACCAAAAGCCAGTGTCTGTGAAATAATCATATTTTATTAAGTGAATTTGTAATATTTTAGTTGATTTTAGTGCTATTATTGGACTTTTATTGAGTTTAATTGCATTAATTATGATTAAAGATTATTAAATGAAATTAAAGCCAATTAAGGGTATTTTTGGAAGAAACTATGATCAAAAGATAAATTCAATTTAAATATATTTATCAACATAATTTTAAAAGATTCTGAATTCAAATTAGTAAATCTATGATTCTGAGGTCAAATTAGAAAATCTAAGATTCTGAGTTTAAAATACCAAATCTATCAAATGATGCATTATTTTAGGGATTCATCAAATCAAGGACCAAACTCATTAATCCATTTATTTTATTTTATTTTCCATTTATTATATTATAATATTATATTATATTGTTTTGATTTGTTTTAGATCATTATTATATATTTGCCTCTAGGAGAAAGGAAAAGAGGCCGCCCACACACAAAAATTAATTCACTCATCCATTGAGGTGTCGCCAATCCAATTCCCTCATCCATTTATTGCTTACTTCATCTATTCAATCGACACCTCCACACATAATGAAGCACGCTGCTTCCTAATTCATTCTTCCATTATTCCTTTCACATACAGGAGCCGCTACTGGACATGCAATCATTCATCCAGTTTTCATCAATACATTCAAGGACGCTCTTAATCATCCATTCTTCATTCATTCGTGAACGCGCCATCAGGAGGGAGGAAGCTTCATATTTTAGGGGATTTAATTTTCTATCCATGAGCAGCTAAGTCCTTCAGTCCAATGGTGATGAAGAAGCTAACTAGAGTTCGTGAGTAATTAAGGGAGTTCTTTTATTTTAATTTCACTTTCCAATCTCTATATGTCTAGATTATAATTCTAGGTGGCTAGAGTTTATGATTTATATATATGGAAGATGATTATGATCGGTTGATGTAATCAGAATTGTAATACTTATGTTAGATTGGTACTTTGGATTGTGATTGAACTATAAAAATACTTTTGTTATTCAATTGCTTTGTTTTATTCTCTTGAGATCAATTGGTTTGCTAGGTTTCTAGGAATTAATTGGAGGTAAAGAGGATCTTTTATAAATCTAACACGAGTTAAGTCCTAAGATATTTCTAATTGATTAACTGAGTTTAGGTTTAGATTAAATTAAAAAGTTAAGAATATTGATTAGTAAGGGTTCTTGTTAGTCCTTGTGCTTAGTTAAAAGAAGAGCTTAATATTAAATTGAACGAGGAAGGTTAGTTGATTCAATCACTTAGGACATCCATTTTATTTAATTTAAGTGCATTCATTTAGTTTAATTAATTAGACAAAATCAATTTGATAATTCTTAGTTAATTTGTTATTTGCATTAAATTACTTAGGAATTAAATATAGGCTCCATGTAGAGATCGACCTAGGTTAGTGTTACTATATTGCATTTAGCTTAGTTTTTATTTGATTGCCCTTACGACAAGGCTCATCAGTCTGTAAGATAACAAACTTTTGGTTCCAAAATACATTCTATAAGCCCAAACGTGATTCCCAAACAGACACTATATGAACCATCATTATTTATTTTGTAGGTCCCATATGTGCATACATGTCAAGGTAGAAATCTTACTTCACATTATACATTAAAGATAGCAACAAAAGTAACAAGAAGCCTCAGGTGGAGTTGATTATAAGGATTATATGATATATTTCATAGGTAGCCCCAAAACCTAGATAACAGAAGATGGTTATTTTAGGTTTTTGACAGCTGAAGTCAAAATATGTTGAATCTTTATGAGAGGGGTCAACATTAAAGACAAGAAACATGGATGATTAAAATTTTTGGTTAAAGTATGTATTTGATCTTTTAATGTTATGTAAAGTTCCAGTTTGATCTTTTAAGTTTAAAAAAATATACTTTTAATTATTTATTAAACCTTTAGTTTCATCTAACGGAAAATGTTGATGAAACAAATTTGAAACGGTGATTCTATAATTAAATGGTGACAAAATATATGCTTAAATTTTATTTCTTTAATATAATCATTTTGATATTTTAAAATTAGTTAAAGTATACATTTAATCCTTCAAGTTTATATTAAATTTCAATTTGATCACATAAGTTTAAGAGTTAAGGTGCAATTTTAACAACCAAGTTTTCCGCGATGAGCGTCTGGTCCCATAAAGTTTCGAAAGGAACAAAAATACACATAATGTTGTCAAAATGGTGCACATTTGACAATGGTAACGGATTTGACAAACGGTCGTTGTCCACTTTGGTGACAAGGCAATGATGTGGCTTTTTAACTTGATGATTTAGCTCGACTGAATGGAATGGGTGGAGTGAAATAAGCCGTTGAAGAGAGAGAAGTGAAATACCTGACAGTAAAGTGCAGGTAAGAAAGAAAGAGGAAGCAAGTGTGGCGAGGCAAGAGGAAGTTGTTGATGGCATCGTCTTCATCTTCGATGACGGCAAGATGCAGGAGGAGTGTGTATTTGCTGAGACGACCCAGTCATGAGGATGATTATGAAGGTTAGTGAAGGTATTGTCATCACCGATTGGTAGCCCTATGCTGGACGGCATGGACTGAAGGCAACTCGGGGAGGAGGTTTTATGGATGCCGACACTATTATTAGGTAATGGGTGAAATTTGGCAAGTGATTTAGGTCTGTGCATTGTTGAATGCGAAAGCATATGTGTACATAAACAGGATGGTGGGTGTGGGTACTTTGCTTGGCTTGATGCTGAATTTGGTGAGAGAGCAAATACTGTTATAAGGGAACTGCTTGTTGATATTGACAAACTCTATGATGAGAATAACATGCTCCAAAGAGGGAACGACAGGTAGAGGTTTTTTGAAGAGCTTGATGCTATACGTACTAAAATGAGGAAGCTTAGACGTAACGATGAGATGAATGATAGAGAAATTAGGAAGTGTGGAAGTTGAAGTTGAAGATAGCCATAACTTTGTGGTTTGTTTCATAGTTCTTTTTTTGTGTATTATAGCATGGCTTAGACTATGTAAGCATTTGGTTGTATTAGGATGAGAGCTTAGAAAGGATTGTAACAAAATGTTTGACAAAGTGATTAGACTGTGTAAACAAAATGTTTAATAAAAGTAACAAAGCATTTGGCTGGACAGTTGGAGATATTATGTATATTATGTCATGGCTTAGACTGTGTAAACAAAGCATTTATGTATTATGTCATGGGTGGATAGTTGTAAACAAAGCATGGCTGGATAATGTAAACAAAGCATTTGTATATTATGTATATTGGTTGTAACATGATGCTACTAAAATTTAATTATGCACCGCAATATGGGTTGCGAAAATAATATATGGTAAATCAAGGTCGATCCCACAGAGACTCAATCTAATAGGTAAGTAAGCACTAGAAATCTAATTTTTGTTTAAGTTGAGAAAACCAAATACGGAAATAAAAATATAAATTCAAATAAGCTAAAATATTAATTCTAATACGATATAAAATATTAATCGACACAAGCAATCTATAATCGCTAATTCCTTCTTTAAGTTTGAGAGCATGCAATTACCCAAATAAATATATTTAAATTTAACTTGTTAATCTAGAGTATAAATAGATGCAGTGTCTTCCGATCATCTACAACCCTATTTCAAATAAAACTATTATTCCTAAATAGCTTATTCAAAAGGCATTAACTCAAATGATCTCACTCTAAGATGATTATATGAGTCCCGTAGGTATATTCCTATCCTAAAGGCAAATTAGAATTAATTCTAATCTCACATTATACTGTTTAAAGGTCCAATTAAGATCCCCTTCCGAGGTTAATCGAAATTCCCCACATTCATACTTAATGTTGATCAGACACTAAGCAGAGACAACAAGATTTAAAGTGAATAAACACAATTAAAATTAAATATAAATAGATGGTTTAAACATGCTCAAAATCCTTAAATCAGTTCATAGCTACTCTAAATCTAAAAAGAATTAGCCACACATGGCTTTAATCAAATGATAAAATTTAAGAAAAGGATAAAGAAGAAGACAGTAAGGATATGACGCCAGTGATGGCGATGAACTTTACGTGTGACTTCATTGATCCCTTCCTTCTCTTGTGTGTGGGTTGGATATTAATGTGCTTGTGTGTCTTGTGGATGTGTCCTCATGCGTATTGCTTTCTTGTGCAGCTTGCATCTCTCCTTTGGAATGTGCTCTCTCTATGTATATATAGAGAGAGTTTTCATCTTTTAGTGCTTCCAGATTATACATGGACGTCCTCCAGTATCTCTGCAATATATGATATAAATACACATATAGCCATCTTGCTCCCAATAACCTTTCTTTAATATTTAATCTTCCATTTTTTCTTGATTTGCCAAGATTCTCTCTCTTTATTGCTTCCTAAAAATATAACAAGATAATAAAATAAGAGGAAGCAAAACAAAATAGAATTAAAGATAATAAAAGATTTAAATTATTATTATCCACTATGTTAGATTGGATGTCACCCAAGAGGGGGTGAATTGGGTGTCTCAAAAAATTTTCTTTTCAAATCTCAATTTGTCAAAACACTGAAATTAGTTGATCACAAAATTCAAACCATGAGTTAATAAAAAAAAACTGGAGCATGAAAACAGATTGTATACAAGAAAAACAATATACGATAATGAAGATAAAAGAAAGATAAGCACACAACAATTTATCCTGGTTCGGCCCTCTCTGACCTACATACAGTCCCAGAGCACCTCTGAGAATTTCAATCCACTATACCATCCAAGTTTAACCAGGTACTTGGAAAACCATTACAATCACAATGTTATCCCAAACACCTGTGAATCCCATCTCAAGTTTGTCACGGTGGGTACTTGAGAAACCCCATAAATGTTTCCAGGAATTTATGAACCTACTCAAGTTTGCAACGTAGGTACTTGATAAAATTTTACAATCACTCCCCTTTACCACATGTAAGGTTACACCGAGAATCACACTCCTTCATAAACTTCACTATGACAAAGACTCTCATGCTCTGTTTTCTTAACTCAAACTCAAACTAACAATCTCAAGATCCTAATCTTGATTTTCTCACATACATTGAGTTTGGATGAATCAATAAACTACTCTCTCAAAGAGTGGATAAATAAACATTGAAGCTCTCGGAGAAGAAAATATCAGAGTCATAAAGGTGTGCTCTGTTTATGGGTTCAGTGACTCTAACATATTCGTCTCTTATTTTCTCTAGCTTGAATGCTTTTCATTTATAGCCCAGACTTCATTTGCTAGCCGTTGCTTAGAGTTTGAATAGTCGTTGGAGAGAGACTCGTATTTGTTACTCACAACTGCTGCTTTCGTGGTCTGTCAGTAATGCAATAGCTAATGCAGTTCAATGGTAAAGAAGCGTCATTAATGCTCAGAGATATTCCTCAGACGATTTGAGTCGCTTAAATGAAAGAGCTACAATAGCATTTATGAGAGCAGGTAAATTTCAAAATGTGCAAGCACGAAAGCGAAAAACTTTGGTAGCGTTAGGTGTAGCTGTGTCAGAAGCCATGTCAGAGAAAAATGCAACTCGAGTTTTCAACATCTCACAACTCGAGTTCTATAACATTGAATTTGAAAGTCATGTAGTAAAACTTCCAGTTCTGAAAAATGAGGACTCAAATTCTAAAACAAGTGACAAACTGTTCAGTTGAAAAGATCCTTAAGACTCGAGTTTGAACATCAAGTTTTTGAACTAAGAAAATTTTGCAAGACATAGAACTCGAGTTTGGAAAACATCAGGACTCGAGTTCTCTAAAACTCTAAGTCAAAACTTCCAGTTTTCAATTCAAGTTTTGTGAAGTAGTTATGGAACTCAAGTTCTGAAAAACTTGAAACTCGAGTTTTATAACGTGATGCTAAAACTCGAAGTTGAAACCTCAAGTTTTAACTTCAAGTTTTGTGACACAGTTGTGAAACTCGATTTTTGAGAAACTTGGAACTTGAGTTTTATAAAAAACAATTTTCAGAGATGAAGTTCAGAAGCCCAAGACTCGAGTTTTTGAAAATGTGGGACTCGAGTTTTACTTCATGCTGAGAATTTGCATAGATAAGGTCCAGCTTTCAGCACAGGGCTCAACTTGCAATGGTCATAACTCTCTCAATTAAACTCTAAACCTTGTAAATAATATATCAATGGAAAGCCCTGTATGTCTAATTTCATATGAAACAAGAATCAGTTCCAAATATGTTATATAAAGAAAGTTATGACAGATACAATAAGCAAAGGTCACTGATAAAACGTTCAATTCGACCACCAACTTTTGAAAATTATATCTCCTTAATATGAAATGCTTTGATGCTGGTTTTAGTGTCTATGAATATAAATTTGAGTCTAGTTTCATATGAAATTGGTGTCCTATCAATCGGAGGTGTATTTTGGGAGATATAAGCAAAATACCAGACATATGTCGAGTTGACAAATAACAGAGGAGCTGAAACTCGAGTTCTGATAACTCCAAAACTCGAATTTTGAGTCCAGAGGCTGAAACTCGAGTTTTGATGACCTAGAACTTGAGTTTTGATAGTAAGAAGTTGAAATTCGAGTTTTTGATCTAGAACTCGAGTTTTGGCACTTCTTCTTCCTGGAACTCAATTTTTGCTTCAGGAAGCTCTAGAAACTTATCAAACTCGATTTTTATCTTCAAGAAATGGTATTGAGCATCCAAATAAAGCTTAGATGAATAGTAACTCAATGAAAGATGATATAACATCTATTTAAAAACATTTTAACATTCAAATTGAGTTATTTAACCACATCATCCTTCAATTAAAGAGAATGCACAAATACAGTTGTAAATCAATATGGTTATAAAACTTTTTTGCTCTTTGATTATTTGACATCATCAAAACTAATCATATCTATCATTCTCCCCCTTTTAATGATGACAAATCCTTGATGAAAATATGTTTGAATATAAAAGCAAATCTAATGATGCAACATATTTTCATGACTATTTCTCCCCTTATTTGACATCAGCAAAAAGTTTGACATGTTTGTTTAAAAATGAAATATGTTGCTCTTCCTTTGAATGCCAATTAAGTTCCAAATAATTTGCAAATGTAGTTTCAAACAAAGGAAGGTTTTCATGAAGACAAATTTAAAATATATTGTCGAGGTTTGAAAATTGATTTGAAAGAAGGAGGATTTAGAAACTGATAGGAGCATTTGAAAATGGATAAATTTGCAAAAATCTCATGCACCCTTGATAGAAACTAGAGATGTTAAATCATGCTTGAAATATAAAGAAGGAGTTTATAAATGCTCATTTGATTTGACAAATTGATGATTGATCTTTGAAGTCTATTGCCATCATCTCTTGTTATTTCCATCATGCTTGTGCTATCTGTGCACCTCAGATATCATTTCCAAGATTCTTCCATCTTTCTTCCATGTTGGCATATATGATGTTGCTTTGAAGGAAGTTCCCAATAAATCTTATGAGCAAGCATCAACAATATGAATCCGATGGATAGCTTCCAATTCTCCTATCATAATATTAAACTCATTCTTGCAAGGAGATTGGTTAGCACAAACAAGTATGAGATATTCCTTTCAACAAAAAAGTGTCCAAATAATGAGCATGAAAGGAAAATACATAATCAAAACTAGTATGAGAGATGAGCTTTTGAAATATAAAGCACAAGTGAATGTGAAGCTCCCCCTTAATGAATGCATGGGTTTAAAACATTGATAACAAAATAGAATTGTGACTTTTCCCAAATTTTAAATAACTTTTATGATTTAAAATAATTTGTGGAACTTTTGAGAAAAAGCCGAAAATGAGTTTTGTGATTTGGCTATATAACAAACTGGAAGAAGTTTTTGAGAAAAACAAAACTAATTTTGATAAATATTCAGAAAATCAATTTAGAGAAAATGCATGCGCAAAACCAGTGAGAAAAATATGGTCTCTGATCATCAAAACATTTTGCCCAAAATCATGAGTCAAACAGAGTGTCATTCAAGTGCAGGGAATATGAGCATAGTAAGAACATTACTTGAATTATTTTCCTCTGTTCTTTAGAGCATTTTGCAAAACATTAAACTTTGATACCCAACGTGGTTAAGCACAACAGCTCTTATGGTCAAATCATATGATATTTGAACAAAGAACAAGGATCAAAGATCAATAAGCATTCATCCTAAATGATTGGATTCAAATCATTGATTCAAAATGGGTAACGATTGGATGATACAAAGAATGATGTTCAGCAAAGTTCAATGGCAATATTGTATAAGAGTTTTACTAGAAAAGATGCCATTGACGATTTTTAGGGCAATGCTCAAAGATAAAGAACTCATGCTCTATATGATTAAATCAATTTTAGGGAGCAGAAGAACCATTTGAAAAGCAAGTTTGATCAAGCTAATGAACTTGTGCACGTAAATCTGATAAGAAAGAATGATCATGATCAATATTTATAAATCAATTTATTTTCCAAAAGTGATCTTGTCATGCTTTTCCAAAAATTTCATATGTTCTTTCAAATCATAATGGATAGACAAAGTTGAGATTTTGAATGAATTTGAAACTCATTTTCAAAACATGTGAGTTTATGTTGAAAAAGATAGAAGTCTCCAATCAAGAAATACACCAGTAATGCTTCACTTTTAAATCTCATCATGTTAAACATTGATGTTCACATGATGGAGAGTTTCCTAGGAGCAAAAATCATATGGTTAATATATTGGCCACAAGAGCTTAATCATGATAAGCATAATGACTTTGATGTTGATCATGGCATTAGGAACATTCAAGTCAAGGTCTTGAGTGAAATACTCATATTGCTAAGAAAAGATAATGAATAGTCAGTGTATTTGAGCAACAAAGTGAGTACTAAAATATATGAATATTGGGGCACAGACTCATTATCCAAATGACTTGAGTTTACACAAATCAATAAGACTCAAATGCATTGATCTCTTTTCTAGAAAGCACATTGAGAGTCACTGGGAAAATCTCAATAGAAGGATTTGAAGCATTCTTGATACATAAGATATGTTGACTTCCAGGTTTTAAAAATAATATTTGAATGTAATCAAAATATGAATATCTTTTAAAACATGTGTAAGCAATGTCAAAACATGAATTTATAATTGTACATTTGAAAATTCTAGCAAGTGAAAAGATCATGCACAATTTTCACTTTTGAACCAATTAACAATCTGAAAAATATTTTCAAAAACGTAAGAAATGGATTGCCATTGGAATGCAACAGGAATCATATATTCATTCCCCAAATGAATTGATAATTTGAACTACAAACTTGGGTAGAAATTTTGTGTTACCATATATGCTCTCCCTTGTTGTGTCTTGCTTGATTTTGGTTGATCAAAATTGATTTCCTTTCTTTGCACATTTATCACCAGAAGTCAAGCTTAAGATTCAGCTTCAAGAAGGTATAGACTTATTTTTAAATCATGATGCATTATGAAGTTGATGCTCAGAAATTAATGCTCAGGCATGAAATATGATTTTTGGAATATGTTAAAAATTGATGCTCAAACTATAATTGGAAGGTAACGGGTTTAAAGAGAACATTAGAAAGCTTCACTTGAAAAGATAACAGGTTGGAAAATTTTACAAAGACCAAAAGCCATTCTGACTTTGTCATTGACCTATATATTTTCTTGACTCAAGAATTTGATTTTGAAAGAATTCAAGTAACAAAATGAGTACAAGAAGTTATGAATAATAAAGCACAGAATCATGGATCCAAATGACTAATGTGAAAGTACTTACAGGATATTCCACTAAATGGTCAATGCATTAGCATACCTTGCTTTAATGCATTATGTTCATTCTAATAATTGGAATAACTCTTAGATAAAGATATTAGACATGAAGCTTTTCATGCATTGAATTTTTTTCAAAGAGATGTATCTAAAAATGATTATCACTGTGAAAGACTCCTTTGAAGCATTTATGGTTTTACAAAAAAATATTAACTTCCAATATTTGAAACCATTTGAATGCAATCAAGATATGAATGTTTATCAAAATGTGCATATGCACTTTTATAAATCAATATGAATTGAAATCTTTTGATTATGCTTTTCAAAAACATGAATAGATATGCTTATTCACATTTTTATTTTTTTAATTCATGTAGCAATCTAAAATATGTTAAAAAACCAAGATTTGATTGCTAATGAAAAATAATAGTGATCAAATACTAAGCATAACATGGATAAATATTTGATATCACCATATTTCCTCTTGTCCCCGTGCTATCTGTTCTTCATTTGTTCAGCTTCCTTTTTGGATACATAGAGGGTCGGTTTCTCTCTCCCACTGCATCTCCATGATAGTCCATCTTGAAGCAAACCTTTACTGCCTTCGTTGCTTCTTATGATTAGGTAGTGGATGATCCAAGCATTCTTCTTTGTATGTTTTGTGAGTCTCCTTTTTCATACGTGAGAAGCTTTTTGATTCTTTATCTTCTCAGTACTTTTATGTCCATGAATTTATCTGTATGACTAAAACACTAGATGGATATTTTGGTACCCACATATAATTGGGTCCTTGAATGTTAGAATTAGACTTTACACGTTCTTTAGAAATCCAAAAATATTTATTTCTCACAATAGAAAATTTTAATACAGCACGGGGTGAGAAATATGAGGTGATTTACCACAATACTTGCAAGTAAGAATATTATGATAGTTTTGCAAGAATCATGTTGGTATAGTGGATGCAATCTCAAATGATAGTTCTTCAAAAAATAACTTTTAGAGCATGATTCAAAAACGTTTTTCTTTCAATAACAAATGCAAAACATTAGTTCAAAACAATTTTATGTAAGCTTCTGAGGGTGAAAACGGTTGCAAAGTAGGAACGAGAAGAATTGGAACTTTTTACCGTCGGTGCATCTTGAGCTTTTGAGAGTGACTAATCATCTTCAACCGTAAGGCTTCTTCTTTGTAATCTACTCTCTTCTGGTTCTTTTTGTGTTAACTGACTCATGGAAGCATTTTGTGATTAATTCTGCTACTTTTACAACTTCCAATTTGCTTCATCAACAATTGATGTACACAGCTTATGAACTGTCAGCATTTTCAATCTTCAAGACATTTATTAGAGGACAATCAAGAGAATCCCAAATATCTTTAACACTGAACCACAATTTTAACTTCGATAAAGATTATGAAATTGAAGTTTTATTGCTCAAGAGATCAAAGAAATCAATTTCTTTTCATCTTATGTCCAATCCTTTCCCTGTTTTGGATGAAAACCATTTTCAAAACAATTTCATTCATCACAATGAAATCCTTTGATGAAAATTATCATTTCAGCTTTCAAAAACTGAAAAATCAATATCTTTCAAAATAATAGGATAGTTTATCAAAATCATTCGAAAACGCATACAACCCAATTTCAGCCACGAATAACTCTTGAGACGGTTAAGTCCTTTAAACAAGAGACCTGCTTTGATACCAAATGTTAGACTGACTGTCACCCAAGGGGGTGAATTGGGTGTTTCAAAAAATTTTCTTCTCAAATTTCAATTTGTCAAAACACTCAAATCAATTGATCACAAAATTCAAGTTTGTCACGGTGGGTACTTAAAAAACCCATAAATGTTTCCAAGCATTTATGAACCCACTCAAGTTTGCAACGTAGGTACTTGAGAAACCTTTACAGTCACTCCCCCTTACCACATGTAACGTTATACCGGGAATCACACTCCTTCATAAACTTCACTATGACAGAGACTCTCATGCTCTGTTTTCTCACTAGTTTAGAAACACTAGTTTCTCAAGCCCGAGACTCGAGTTTTTGAAAACGTGGAACTCGAGTTTTACTTCATGCTGAGAATTTGCATAGATTAGGTCTAGCTTTCAGCACAAGGCTCAACTTGCAACGGTCATAACTCTCTCAATTTAACTCCAAACCATGTAAATAATATATCAATGGGAGGTGTATTTTTGGAGATATGAGCAAAATACCAGACATATGTTGAGCTAACAAATAACAGATGAGCTGAAACTCGAGTTCTGATAACTTCAAAATTCAAGTTTTGAGTCCAGAGGCTGAAACTCAAGTTTTGATGACGTAGAACTCGAGTTTTGACACTAAGAAGTTGAAACTCGAGTTTTTGATGATCCAGAACTTGAGTTTTGGCATTTCTTCTTCATGGAACTCAATTTTTGCTTCAGGAAGCTCCAGAAACTTATGAAACTCGATTTTCATCTTCAAGAAATGGTTTTGAGCATCCAAATAAAGCTTAGATGAATGGTAACTCAATGAAAGATGATATAACCAAGGTACAGGAAACCGGACCGGTGATTGAACCGGACCAAGTAATGGGTTAAGAGTTAGTGGGTCAGACCGGAGTCAAACCGGGAGTCAGACCGGTGAGGAATAAAAAAAATAAAAAATAAATCTTATTACACATTGACACAATTAAACTATCTAAACTCGAAAATTTCAAAAATTAAGCTGTAAATTCTATTATTAATAAAGTAACTATTACCAAACTAATCATATACTTATAGTTTATATATTCTCCAACATTATTTATAATTTTTGAAATAGTCATCCTAACAAAATATCAAAATACATATATGGTAAGGGGTTCTGTTTTTTATTTTTTTTAATTTTCAAATTTGAAATTTTAAAATAATTCATCATTTTTAAAAAGTAATTAAAAAGAAGATGAGTATATGCATACAAGACAGTGTGGGTCTGTGTGGGGAAGTAGTTCTTTTTTTTATTTTTACCTTTCAAATTTATAAAAATATTATTTTGTTTTTTAAAAGGTAATTTTTTAAAAAAAGATCAACCCAGTCAACCTACTAACCCGCCCGGGTTGATCCAGGTTCACCCTGGGTCAGACCGGGTTGACCCTAAACCAGGGTCAATGGCTAACCGGACCGGAGGCCGGTTTGCTGGTTTCCGGTCCGGGTTAGTGAACCATGGATATAACATCTATTTAAAAAATTTTAACATTCAAATTGAGTTATTTAACCACATCATCCTTCAATTAAAGAGAATGCATAAATATAATTGTAAATCAATATGGTTATAAAACTTTTTTGCTCTTTGATTATTTGACATCATCAAAACTAATCATATCTAACATACTATCATTTCATAAATCCCTAGGATAATGCATATATTTAATATTTTAAACTCAAAATCTTTTAAAACGATGAATCTCTAATGCACTATCGGATAGATTTCTCAATTTAAACTCAGAATCTTTTAAATTTATATTGATAACTCTCAAAAGATCTTACAAATATACCTAAAATATACTAAAAATTGGAGAGTTATCATAACACTTGATATTGAACAAAAGGAGATCTTGAACAAAATGTTCGCACAATACAGTGGTTAATTGGCCATGAAGTACACCTAGACAAAATGTTCCCAAAATATAATCATAGTGATTCAATACATAAGACATGGTCCTTCGTATAGATGAAATATAATCCCAAAATACATAAGACATGGTTCCCAAAATACATAACCTGATAGAAAGGCCACACTACTCCTAATGGCATAGACAAAATATAATCCTAGTTGTTGCATTTATCCTTGGTCCTTCTAATAATGCGTTGAGCTTGTGATTGAAGTTGCGATGATGTAAGACATGGTTGGCCATTCCACTTCAATCCTGGCGATTTGAAATTAAGACATGGTTGGCGTTCTTGTGTAGTATGTGTGGCTCCTTGAACCCTCTGGTGCAGTAGAGGTTGAAGCTGTTGAGGATAGTCTTATTTGCTTCTCACATGTAAAAAAAATTTTCTTCAGCTCATTACCCCTCCATTGTTTGCTCCAATTGGCATAAATATGCCTCGCACAAAGCCTGTGCTCTGCCTCGGGGAGCACATCCAAAATAGCTTGTGCTAATCCCTGCGTGATACAAAATATAATCAGGCTGGGAGCACATCCAAAACACTACTTCATTTTCACTTCCAAGTTCAACTATATCATCCAATCCATCACCAATATCTATATTCTCAACCACATCTACTCCTTATGTAATGTCAATTACATCTTGCTTTGCATTGTTAATGTCCACATTCCCTTCATTCCCAACTCCTTCATCCACAACCCCTCTCACATTGCCTTCATTCCCAACTCCTTCGTCCATATTCCCTCTCACATTGTCACTTACCTCAACCCCATACATCCGAACACTCTTTGCCACACTATTATATCCATCCCGCAAAGTATCCTTAGTACTTTCCCAAGTTTCCTTAGCCAGAGTACATAAATCATTTACCTTCTTCAATAATCGTGCACGCCTCTATTTAATAGTTAGCTCCGAACTGTTAATGTCTATTTCCGTATTTCCATTCGTAAAGGACAACATTTTTTCCAGCTCCTTGTTATAAAACTCCATATCATCAATTGTATTATCCCCACCATCTGTCACCATCTACAATGGATGAGGCAAACGGACAAATAAATAATGGGTATACACTATTCCATTATTAGAGAACAACTTTTTGCCGAAACCGATACTTACAATGTTGATTAGCTCTTTTCGCTTCTTTCCAACAATGCAACCTCATATAACACTTTCTATTTGTCGGATCAATCTTGCTTCCTTCCTTTCTCTCTTCTCAATTTCTACCGTGCTTTTCCATTCCTCAGACCCACAATCCGAAGCCCTAAAAGTGTAGCCTTTTCTCTTCGCTGCTCCGTCTCTCTCGGCTTTTCCCTTTGCTGATCTGTTCCTCGTCTTTCTACAAGCACTCCGTGCTTTGTAAGCAAACATAAATGCCATATGTGTCGCTATGTCAGACAAAACTTCTGCCACGGTCAAATAATTGCCACGTGTTCATGGTTGGTCAAAATTTTTAACGGCCATTTGTCAAATCCATTACCATTGTCAAATGTACACCATTTTAACAATATTATGTGTATTTTTTCTCATTCCGAAACTTTATGCTGTCAGACGCTCCTTGCAGAAAACTTAATTGTTAAAATTGCACCTAAATGCTAATTCAATCACTATTATGCAATTAAATGATGTTTGAAATATACTTAAATATTGATTATTTAATATACTTATTTTTATAGTTTAAAATTTAACCATATTTTATCATCATTGAATAGCAGAATCACCATTTAAATTTGCAAGTCATTATTTTTCATTAAGTAAATGAAGAAATAAAAATGCACTTTTTAAATTTAAAGGATCAAACTGAAACTTAACGTAAATTTAAAGGACCAAACGTATACTTTAACCTTTAAAATTTAGTCATGTTTTATACGCATTTAATTGCAGAATTCACCATTTAAATTTGGTAAGCTATCAGTTTTTGTGAAATTAAACTAAAGGTGTAGCATTCAAGAAAAAATACACTTTTTAAACTTAATAGATTAAACCAAAACTTAATGTAAATTAGGGATTCAATCGCATAGTTTAGCTAAAAAATTTAATATATTTCTAAAAGAATTTAATATAGTTTAGATTAAACCGACATTTGATTCATATATTTTTCCAGAATCGATTTTTTATATCATATAGGATTTTTAAATATAAAATTAATATATTGCACATGTACAATTACATGAAAAATGTAATTTTAGAATATATTAATTATGTAATTGGAAGTTCACGCGAAAAATTTGATGTTGAACAATTGTAGAAGCTAACCCATTAACATATTTTTAATTAAAAAAGGAGTACCTATTATCAAATTTAATAATATGAAACCATTTTTAAGTGTATTATTTAATGAAGAAATTTCCAGTCTAATGATCCGTTTGAGATCAAATACGAAAATTTTAGTCCCTGTTTGCATAAAACGCAAGTAATAATGAAATCAATCAAATTATTATGTATTTTAATTTTCAATTTTAAAATTGGTCAGATTCCAATCAATATATTAATAAAAGTGCATCTCCAATTACCACGTGAAGGCCACTGTTCATAAGCCATTTCCTTCATATCCACGCATGGGGCTCCGTGTCGGCTGAAGCCACATTTTTCTTCTTTCAAGTTGTCCAACCCATCTTTCTGTCAAAATATCAGCACGCATGTTCTTTTTCTTACTCTCATTTTCTGTATTGCCTCTGGGTTTTCAGGAAATTGTGGGAAAAGGAAAGTCGCTTTGTTGGCAGCAGAATTTTTTTGGTTCCACTGGCCGGTAGCTTATGTTTTGCTCACTAGTATTTGGTGAGAGCTGTGGTGCACGGTTTTTTTTTTGCTTGGCATTTGTCTCATTTCTGTTTATTTACTTCTTCTAATTTGGAAAAAATCTGGGCCATCTTTTCTGTTGGGTTTTCTGCTGCTGATCATTGTTTTAACTGAGGAAAGGGAAGAGAAGGAAGGAAAATAGAATCGGGTTTGGTTCTATCTACGACTTACTGAGTATATTTCTTAGCGCCTCAAAGACCCAAAAAAAACAAATAAGGATATTCAACCAAATTGGACTTGGACTCCAAAATAATAAAATTGTTACAGAGAAGCTTCGGAGATCAGTTGGTGTGATTGTACACATTGAGTGTTCTGGCACCAACCTGTTGAAAGCTGACAGATCGCTGATCCACCAAATCTAAAATACTCCTGTGCACCACAGCAACAAAAAAACCGTCACTTCATCTTAAATTTATTTGACCATTCGCTTCTCACTTACACCCGCACTGATAACCACTCCATTTTGACGTGCATTAGTTGATATAGTCTATATATCCTTTCCATCTGTTAGCTCTACTCACTACACCTTCCTATCTCATCAATCCTCAACACCTTCCATTGTCTACAAACAACAATGTCTAGCTACTCCGCCTTCAATAATCTACACGATGCCAGTGATTTCTGGACAGTCCAGGCTAGAGTTTTGAGGAAGTGGAATGTTTTTCATAAGAAAGAGCCATCTGAACTTTGTTGTGTTTCATTGTTGTTGGTTGATGCAGCGGTGCTTCCCCTCATTTAGATTTTTCATCATTTAGTTATATATGTTATGTTCACTGATAACTTATATATGTTTCATTGTTGTTGTTGTTGGTTAAATCATGCTGCTCTTGGTCAAATCCCAGCACATCCCGCACTGATAACTTGTATATGTTCACTTTTTGTATTAGGGAACGAAGATACAGGTAAGTATCCTGACCAAATCAATCCATCCGAGTTTCTGGCAAAACATCCACGAAGGAAGAACTTATGAGATAGAGAACTTTGCTGTGTCTCCAAATTTCTACAATTATAGAGCAACCACTCATCGTTACAGACTCACACTCAGTTCTTACACCACCATAATTGAAAAAGACCTTCCCCTGCCCAATCAGACATACTCCTTAAAATCTATTCCAGAACTGTTGAGCACTCCAATGGATGATGGCATCGATTATCTTTTCGGTATTACTACGATCTCCAGCTCTATCTCACTGCATTTAGCATTCATTAACATGCCATTGCTCTCTTAACTTTTCCATGTCGTCCTCACTATTCAAATAACATTCATGCAGATGTGCTGGGATTCCTTAAATGTATAGGCCAACTCGAAGAGCAATAAAATGATGGTTACAGTAAGCAAAAGCTTCGCATGATCTTATCTGATCCTGAGTAATCACTTCAGCTCTTTTAATATACACAATTCCCTTCTTTATTAGCCATAAACATAATAAAACTAACCAACAATATCTATTCATAGGGAAAATGAAATTGAGTGTCTCTTATTTGATAATTGTGCTTCAGACACATACATGGCACACCTAGAAAACAATGACACTCCTGTCGTTTTACTCATAAATCTTGCCAAACTTGGTTGGACCGAAGATGGTTAGTTTCTTCAACCTTCTTTACTCCACCATTGATAAAGAAGAGTCACACCATTTAGTTACTCCTCAAAAATTCATGTATCATTCCGTTTTATATATGATTGTTCTGTCATGTCACAGGAAAACGCCAGGTCTCAAGCTCCTACTGTGCCACAAGAGTTTATGTCAACCCTCAACTTAAAGAAGTTAGCGAATTCATAGAAAGGTATCCAACCTACATTATTTGCGCATGCTCTCCAATAAACCTTAGAATTGTGATTCCTTATAACAACTTCTCACTACCACCCTCTACCACCATGTATCAGAGCTAGAGAGATCAGCTCCACTTTACTTACAGCACCCACTCAATCAGTCCCAACTCAGTCAAGCCACTTTTCTGGGCATGGTTCTCTTCACAACCAAAGCAAACTCAAAATATGCAACATTCCAGACCAACTGGTTGTCAGTGGCCTAAACTTGTATCATTACTAATAGTCTCATTTTATTCACTGATATCATAGTTCATTTGTTATTGATTCTTTCATATCTATAATCATGTTTATCTATAATAGCATCATCTTATTCACTGCCAGGGCACTTCCTTTGTTGTGCATTGTGAAATTGCTAAGTTTGAATCAAAGTTTGGTTGGTGGTATGATGGATGCTCCAAGTGCAATTCAAAGGCAAAACCCAAAGATGCTTGTAATCCCAATAGCCCACTTAGTTGTCCCACATGCAAACCTTTGGAAAAGCCTGCAAAATGTCACCCTTTAGAGACTAAGTACTTTTCAATCATAACATCATACCTATCTTTATACCCCACATTCTTTTAGTCACTTCTAATGTTGAACATCCTATTTTGCCAGAATGAAGCTTCACTATATTGTTAAGGATGACACTGGGAGTGCTTCAATCATATTTTGGGACAAGCTTGCTGTCCAACTGATGAACAAGACAGCTATGCAGTTGAAATTGACTCTACCAGAGGTAACAGCATGAAAACAACCTACATTTATTTTGAGCTAACATGCTTACATGTTTGCTTATTTTAGGAAAAATGAGCTACCGGGTTCCCAAGGTTGTTGGACCAGCCTGTTGGCAAGAAATTATTGTTGAAGCTTAAACTCAATGACTACAATAAGAAATTCACAGGTTCAAGTATTTCTGCAAACGATTTCACTTTCTGTGAGGATTTAATCAGTGAATTTGATGCTGAATCTGATGAGGTGTGGCAGAACTTCTATTTCTCCATTATGACCCTTGTTTGTGACATATCTATCTGATACTTAAGTATATAAATAAATTCCATTTCCAGGGTATTGGTTTGACAATGATCCAGCCAGATCAAGTTACTCCCGTGTGATACCCTATCACAATAAATTATTAGCTCTTTATATGCTTTTTGCTAAACTTATGATGCTATTTCTTGCACAGGAAATCGATTTAGCATCTAACACATGCAAAAAGGCTACACCTTCTCAAATTAAACAACCCTTGCAATCATCCCTGCAACAAGATACTACACCAGCTACATCTGAAGTTCACTGTAACATTATTGAGTCAGTTTCACAACAACCTTTGAAAGGAAAACGAAGGAGTTACATAAAGAGAGGTGGGACAAAAGATGACTACACGAAAGATCCAATTCAAGCAGCCAACACAAGCTGTGATAGCCGACTAATTAAGATAATCAAGCAGGAGAAGTGATTATACTACAATACCCTGCTGCTTTGTCGTTAATCTATTCCACATTACCTTTTGATTATAATCTACTTCCAAGTTTATGACCATCATTTCCTTATCTAGATATGGACAACCTTTTTGTACTGAGTATGAATGCTTGTCACTAGGTAGTTTTTGATGTTGCTTGCTGTCCTTTTTGGTTGTAATCTATCGAGTTCCCCAACATGTTGTCCAATGCTACTATATTTTGAGTTTAATTTTAATGAATTCATGTCAACTTTCAAATTAGTTGCTTTCAAATTAGTTAAGTATACACTAATGTCGCATATGCATCCTTCTTCATATTGAATGGCCTGGAAGTAAATAACGCACATTAACCTTATTCATTTTGGCTTTCCATTTGATGTCACCACGCACATATTAACCTATTTTTAATAACCTCCCAATAAGTTGCATCCGACCAGGTTTATTCTGACTATATTTTAAATTCATGCAGATGGTCCTCATTCATAAGTTATAGCTTCACATATATAAGTTCCTATTTTAAAAACAAACAACTCTAAATTTGAAAATCATCTCCTATATGCCTTTCAATTCTACCGGAAAGTTAGTAGTTTTACTAACTCTTTACTATATAATAATCATAAAAAACTGACACATGTCCTATTCATAAAGATTTTCTTCTGTAAATACTAACTCTTTACTGTATAATGATCATCAAAAAACTGACACCTGTCTTATTCAGTCAGACTTTCTTCTGTACCAAGCTGATCCAAACAAATATGAACCTTACTTAACCTATGTAACAAACAGTTCTGCTATTTGTTTGGTCCTCATTAGCTATGTCTGAAGGTCAAAACCAACCTGCAATATTTCTTATATACTCATATGCAGCTTCACAAAATTTCCATATTTGTAGCCTTCCCACTTTCTATGCAGCTGAACAAATCAAGTCAATAGTTCTGCTGACGTCTATAATGCAAGAACCAATTAGAAGACATCTATAATGCAAGAAGCAACCAGAAAATAGGATACAAACTACATGGTTAGTAGCCATCTCTCCCTAAGTCACTAACACAACCATGCTTAGTATATTCCATCAATATTGTCCCATTTCTTGCTTATCCATAATATAACCTTCTCAAAATTTCTAAACCATGCTTTTCTGTACATGTTTACTATATTCCATCAATATTGTCAACTGCATAAAGCTGTGGAATCAGGTTTCATTATCCCCTTTTATTTCTATAACCACTTTTCATAAAAACTAAACAAATTTACATTCAACCTTACTGTACACTTGCTGTGCCAATTTTTATTTCTCTTTTACTCCACATTCAGATGGCAAAAATAACACTGCTCTTCCAACTTTTCCAGGTTAAAACTTTCTTCCTATGGATATTCAACGCTAACAAAAAATTTTACAAGCATGTTATATAACCGTATAAGCTGAAGTTATTCCATCCTCATTGTCAATTGCTTACCCGTTGATGCTGAAGAAATTCCATTCCTATTTTTTATTGCATGCTTCTGTGGATTCAGGTTTGCTTATCTCAATTTTTTCTATTAACATTATACCCTTAGAGACTATATCACGCACTACATCATTTTTCCTATTTTTTATTGCATGCTTCTCCAATCAACCTTAGAGACTATATGTGCGAATTTGAAGTCCTATTTTTTCCCAGATTAGTATGGAGGAAACAACACTGTTGTTCCAACTTCTTTTAGGTTTATCCCTTCTTCCTATCAGTGTTCAACCTTAAACCTTCCCCAACCGTAGAGCCTCAGTTATTTGAATCCTATCCAAAATCACATACTTCTGCAGATTCAGGTCTGCTCATCCTTTTTTATTTCTATTAACATTATACCCACTTCTAATGAAAACTAAACAATAAGTTCTACACAAAGTTACCTCTGGCTTGCTGTTGTTCTGATTATACTTATGTACCTTCTATATTGTAAAGTCACCATATTGGTTTTTATATTTCTTTCTCTTCGTCGTGGTTATATGGCAACTGATAGCCAGTTTTTACTTTTTTTTCAAAGGGTAAATGAATCATGTGCTGTCATTAGGCTTCTTTTAATTTAATTATCATGTTATTAGCATACAGGATATAAAGATGGCTTTCCATATTGTTTGTAATGGTAGATGTTTGGTGAATATGGCGGGCATTAAACACTTAGGAGAGGCACGTGATTATAAGTGGTTATGGATTGTTGTTGAATTGAAGTGGGATAAACACCGTATGGCTTAATCTTTGACATGAAAATCAAAATCTGATAAAAGGTCTTATTGATGTTGCTTATGGAAGTTATGTCAAGACTTGATAGGATCAAGATCAGTTGCAATTTATTTTTGGCCTCATTTAATTTGTTTTCTAAAAGTAAATTAGCATAGTTATAATTTGTTACTTTCTTATTTTCTTTGCCCCCACTTTTTTTTTTTCAGTTGCTGCATCATTGTATGCTTCATTTCCCTCAAGACTACATAAAGTTTCCAAATGATTGGTTACATTTGCTGTTAAAACAGAGGAAAACGTTTATGCATCAAATCGTATGAAACTAAACATTAATTTTGGCTCAATGGAAGATCAGATCAGCAGCCCATTCCTCTCAAATGATGTAGTGCGTGATGCTACATATGATCATGCTACAATGCAGGGAACTGATATATTTTAGACACAACCAACATGTGTACAAATGCATTCAAGTACTTCTTCCGCTAAGACTAGCCAGAGGAAAACAAGGAGGTCATGTGTCTTGAAGGATATAACTAATGTTCAATGCAACTTATCAAGACATTTTGAAGGTATGCAACCTTTCTCAAAACCAAATAAAAACCATCAAAACTGATGTTAATGTTTAACGCTCTAAACCTCTTATACACACTTATTAATGCTTAATCAATTTCTACATGTAGCAAATGATGAACACTTCAATCATGGCTTCAAACGTAAAAGTATGAGGTGGAGAGGATTAGTGAAACCAAAATTTCCTGCTGCAACACAAGAAAGTCAAATGCATTTAATTCAGCCCAACTGCCAAAGTTCTACAAATCAGACTCAGTTTCAACAATCTCCTGCCATATGTATGTTTGCTGCCATGTCATACATATGATTAACATTAACTTCTTATATCTCCTCATTACGATGATCTGCGTTTACAGCTGCACAACAAGAATTACATTACAAGGCCATAGATATTAACATTACTGAGGGACAGTGTGTAGATATTGAATCAGACAGCAAGAATGCTACTTCCAGTGAAGGTTTCTACAATATACTCATTTATTCTGATGATATACTATGTTATGAATGAAAGACAATAAATTAATATCATTTGACATTTATGTTCCATGTGACAGATGAATTTACAGAACAATCAACTATAGGTGAAAGTGAGAAAAATCGAATTCGTCATGCAAAGAAAGTTGGACCGACTTCATATCAAGGTACTTCACACTTTGATTAAGCTTGTAGACATAAATTCCAATTAATTTCGCCATCGATTACTAACTACGCAGATGTCTTCATTTATTCTTTGTTTACATGACTTAGACGAAGGTGACCAAACGTATACATGTAAGTTTTGCCATGCAAAGCTATGGTTTAATGAAGGAGTAAAAAAGTACAGAACCAAGAACAAAGTAGAGACATTTTCTTTGTGCTGCTTGAAAGGAAAAGTTCTTCTTCCACCTCCGAAGATACCACCACAGTTATTTCAAACCTTATTCTTTAACAAGCAATCTGTATTTTCACGCAACTTCCAAGCGAACATCAGGCAATACAACAACATGTTCTCTTTCACATCCATGGGAGGAAAAATCGATCATGGTATGAACAGAGGTGGTGGTCCATACACATTTGCATTATCAGGGATTAATTACCACACTATTGGTTCATTAATCCCACCACAAGGTGGAAAGCCTGTCTTTTCTCAACTATATATCCATGATACAGAGAATGAAATATCAAACAGAATTGATGCTGTAAGGTATTAGTTGCAATTGTTCCTTAACCATAACACTTAATCCCTTTATGCAGTAATGCTTTTGCCTATCATAATATCACTTTCTGTATTGCAGCAAATATCAGAAGGAAAATCTTATTGACCCATTGATTGTACAACAGATACAAAACACATTGAATGAGGTCAATCCATATGTCAAACAATTCCGTTTGGCATCTGATATGTTGTCTACATTAAATCAAACTACTCTGAAGATGTGTTTAATTGGAAGTAGAGGACATGATGGCCGGACATACAACTTACCAACTACATCCGAGGTTGCAGCCTTAATCGTTGGTGACATTGATAAGGATTTTGGTGTCAGGGATATTGTTCTAGAGACTCAAAACGGGCAACTGCAAAGAATCAATGAATTACATCCATCATATCTACCGCTTCAATATCCATTGCTCTTCCCTTTCGGTGAAGATGGTTATAGAGATGATGTTAAACATAGGGAGGGGTCTTTCATCGAAACCAAGACACATAAAAGAGTTAGCATACGAGAATTCCTTAGTTATAGACTAATGGTAAGAGAAAATAAGGTCTCTGTGCTACAACATGCTTCCAGATTACTCCAACAATTTATTGTTGATGGTTACACTATGATGGAGTCACAACGATTACTGTGGATAAGAACACACCAGAAGGATCTAAGAGCAGATTTATACCAAGGACTTTCTGATGCTATTATTAGTGGTGAGCATAATGCTTCAGCCATTGGAAAGCGTATTATACTTCCGTCATCATTTACTGGAGGTGCAAGGTATATGATCAGGAATTACCAAGACGCAATGGAATTATGTAAGAAATGTAGGTTAAGAAATATAGATCAATCAACTGGATTGTGTAATGGCACTAGACTAAGAGTAACGAAGTTAGGGAAGAAAGTCCTTGAAGCCATAACACTTAATGGTTCAAAGCCAAATGAGAAAGTGCTCATACATAGGATGGACATGAATCCTTCTGAATCTAAATGGCCATTCCGTATGCAACGACGTCAATTCCCAATCACACTCTCATTTGCAATGACTATCAATAAAAGCCAAGGACAATCATTGCGCCATGTGGGGTTGTATCTGGTGAATCCTGTCTTTACTCACGGACAATTATATGTTGCATTGTCAAGAGTCAAAAGCATTGAAGGCCTCAAGATTGTGCTTGGACAACATGAAGGTGCCTCTTTGACGAGTACAAATAATGTTGTGTACAAAGAGGTGTTCAGAAATGTAGGTTTGTAGTTATATAAACACTAACACATAATGGAAATTTTTATTCGAGGTTCTCTTTTTTTACATACGAAATGAATATTGTTATTGTTCAACATCTTTGTAGGTAAAAACTTTGTAGCACATGGGAGTACTGAGACATCAATTCAAGCACTGTTATCAACAAAGTTTAGGCAAAAAGTGCATTGCGTTTCATCCACTTGATTCAGTTTGCACACATAGATTGTTGTTTTACTTTAATCGTTGCATTGAATATTGTGTAAGTGGTTACTTTACTTCATCTATCTATTGATTAATTGTCAACTACATTATCGTGCAGTGTATCATTACAACAAATTGCATAATACACTTTTATTTAAACTTTCACAATGCAATCTTTAATGATTGATTATTTGGTTGTTAATACAACAACACCTCTCTGCTAGCATTTGGATTCACAAAGTGTTGCCTTGGTCCAGATCATATTGTCTTGCTGTTCTTTTTTTCCTTCAAACAAGGTAACACTTATGATTAAGTTATTGAATTTGAATTAAATATCAATAAAGTATTATCATGTGTAGTAATGACCCACCATTTGCATTTGAATTATAGCAGACTCTTATATGTATTATAGCATAGGGGATCGTATATGTATTATAGCAGACTCTTTCTTGATTCAATTTCGGTCCTCTTGCCACAATCAGCATGCTATATCCAGCCTTTAGCTTCCTCAACGCAATATAACTTCTATCCTAAAATCCAAATCACAAATAAAGGGAAGTTTCTCAAAACGGAAGTTTCTCAACATCTTTGTAGGAAAGTTTTCAACAAACATGTTCACACTTCACATTATAATATTTCTGTTTGCAGTGGATATCTTTATCTGTTAATATATGTTAAATATGACTTTTATTCATCATAACAAAGTTAACATGTAATTTTATAACGTTTATCTACCCGTGCGTTGCACGGGGGAGTACCATCTAGTTTAAATTTAATACGACGACAACAAGGGATTTGTAAATTTTAAAATTGGTCAGATCCCAATTTAATATCAATATCATTAATTTTTAGCCGTTAAGGGACCCGAATTCACAAATGGGTCCATTTGTTACCGATGATATGGGGCATGGTGCTCCCGTGAATCCCAACAATGAAGCTGGGTTTTAGTCCAAACGCTATTTCAAATTCCTCCTTCTCTCCTCCCCAAGTCTTCACGCTTCCTCTTTCACATCCCTTCTCTGCTCGATCGTCATCTAACAAAATCACTTCTTTAGGTTCAGGTGTGTGCGTGCAATATATATATCTCTACCCGAGTTCCTTCCACTTCTCCTTCTTTTGATTTTTTTTAAAGCTGTTTGATAAGTCTCTGTTAAATTTCTGCTGGATGCTAGTTTTTCGGTAACTAGATTCTAGTTTTTTAGTCATGGTGATCGCCATTCAAATACTTACTTCGGGATTTTTCAATTATTTCTGCGATTTATTTATTCTTTTGATTGGGGTTTGCTTAAAGTTGTGTTCCTTTTGTATTGTTGTGTAGGGAGAAA